>PVJI01006863.1:0-82781 GCA_004026765.1 Micronycteris hirsuta | reverse complement strand
ACAACGAGGGGGTAGGACTGCACCTATCAGAATGGCCAAAATCCAGACCACTGATATCCACATGCTTGTGAAGATGGAGCAACAGGAACTTCAACATATTGGTGGGGACACAACGTAGTAGATGTTTTTGGAAGACAGTCTGGTGATTTCTTAGCAAAATTAATCATGCCCCTTGACATTTATCCAAAGGAGTTGAAAACATAACAATGCAGTAATTTTCACATGATGTTTGTAGCAACTTTATTCATGATTGCCAAAACTTGGAAGCAACCAAATGTCCTTCAGTGGTTGAGTGGATAAATAAACTGCGGCACACCCAGACAGTGGAATAGTATACAGTGCTAAAAAGAAGTGAACTATTAAGCCATGAAAAACATGAAGGAATGTTGAATGCATATTACTAAGTGAAAGAAGCCAATTTAAAAAACACTACATACTCTGTGATTCCAACTATGTGACATTGTGAAAAAGGCAAAACTATGGGGACAACACAAATATTAATGGTTGCCGGGGATCAGAGGCGGGGAAGAGGGATGCACAGAGCAATGAAAATATTTTGTGGTAGAACAATGGACATGTCTTTATACCTTTGTCCAAACCCATAGAATGTGTACCACCAAGAGTGAAGCCTAAAGTTAGCTATAGACTTTAGGTGATTATATGTCAGTGTAGGTTCAATCCTTGGTAACAAATATACCATTCTGGTGAGTAATGCTAAGAATGGGGAAGTCAATGCATATTTTGTTCCAGAATGTAAATGGAAAATCTCTATGCCTTCTTGTCAATTTTGTTGTGAACCTAAAACTGCTCTAAAAGATAGAAGGTTTTAAAAAGAAAAAGAGTTGATGTAAGCAGGTTGTCTGCCCTGCTGTCCTTAGGGCTATACACTCGCACCACATCCCCTCCCAAACCCAGGGCTGTGGATACAACCTAAAAAGACCACCATCTCTCCGACCCCTTCTCCTTGCAGGTTTAAAGTGAAACTCCAACAAGCTGGGCCTGTGGGACCTTGGGCTTTCTGCTCTAGAACTCATCTATTCCCATCTCCCTAAATCCATTAAGGACAGATACCTGAACTTGACCTCTTTCCCCAGTACACATTACCAAAGTGGTTGATTAATAGTTTCAGGGAAACACAACTTTATAAACAGGGAATGGTATTTGGAGAAGACATTAAAATAAATTATCTAAAAATGTAAAATAAGTATGCCATAAACACTCAAGGATATATGGGGGGTGTTAGCAATATGAACCAAGAACAACAATAAGAGATACCAAGTACAAATATAATGAATAAAAAATATAAATAGCTGAAGTAAACAATATAGTCTATAAGATAAATGGCAAGATGAATTTGAAGAAAAATGAAATAGCGAATTAGAAAGTCAGACTGAGAAAATGACAGAAACTATTAAAAAAGATATTAAAGATAAAATAGAATGTGTGGAGTATAGTAGTCCTGAAGACAGAAATAAAAACCACTGTGGAAGTGTAAACAACAGAGTCCCCAACTCTCTCTGGGAAGCCCAAGAAAAGCTTAAGAAAATTAACTCTTAAGCTGAGACATAAAGAATGGTAGGAGCTTGCCAGGTGGGCATGGGAAGGAAAAACACTTCAGACAGAAAAAGACAATATGAGCAAATGCATGAAGGCATGAGTGAAAATGCTTGCTGTGATCCGGGGAAGAGTAGGCAGTCTGGCGTATCTTCAGCTAAGACTATTCGAAGGAAAGTAACAAAAGCTAATATTGAAAGGCAAGAAAGAGTCCGGTTGGGCAGGCTCCTGGGAGATAAGTAGTACGATTCTATACCATTTTAAATGCGAGGAAACTAAGTTCAAATGGTTGAGTGATTTGCTCCAGCTCACACTCTTTCACTGCCTCACACATTCCCCCCCTCTGGGGTGGCTCTGAGGTTACTTAGCTTGGATGTCAGTGTTTGACAAAGTCAGTTACAAATTTTCAGAGGTCAGAGAAGCTGGGAAGTAGATGAGTGATAAGTTTAGGGTCAGGTGGGTTGTTCTGAAGTGCCAGAGTTCCCAGCTGACAATTAGAAGTTTGGGTTAAAAGGAAGAAGACCAAAGCTGAAGACACAAATTTGGGAAGCATCAGCATATGGAGGTAGGTGCATTCATGGGAGCGGATGGAGTTGCAGCAATAATGCCTGTCATAACTTTGGCAAACACCTTCTCAGGACAGAAACATTTCCCTGGAGTAGACTGCTGGCCCAGAGCGGAGACATGCGAAGTTCATGGTCACAGTGACTTTGTGCTTTCTCCATTAGGCAGATCCCACTTCAGTTCTGGCATCTTCTACCAACCAGACACTGTGCTCCTGAATTGGATCTGAACCTGATGTCAGATGGCTCCTGTCAATCACCCAGTGAAGATAAATCATTCTTGTGCACACAGATTGTCAAAAGTCTGAACTCTCTTGAATTACACCTAATCCTGGGATACAGGAATGCAGGAACATTGGGGTCGCACGGGGAAACCTAAATTGGGAAGAGGAATCTCTGAATTCCAGGTACAGAGAAGGGTCCTTTTATCCAGAAGGTAAGCATTATTACTCCTACCTTGTAGATAAAGGAACTAAATCTTAGAAAGGTCAAGTGACTTGTCCAAGGTCATACAACTAGTAAGGGGCTGAGCTGAAAATGAAATGGAGAGCAGGTTGGCTCCAGAGCCTCTGAGATGGAAATGAAATGAGACTGAGTGCTGAGTGTTCCCAGCACTTGTTCTCACTCTTGCTGTCTCTAAGCCCAGTAGTACTCAGAGTGGATCAGGAGGGAAAGGTTCATATCCTTGGTCCTAAAAAGCTTGAGAATTATGTTCACCATTTGATGGAAAAGAAAGAGCTTTGGGCTTCAAGCCAAAAGAACTGGGTCCCAGCCCAAGCTTTGCCACAACTTGCTGTGTGACTGTGACCAAGTCACTTTTCCTCTGTTGTTCCCCATTCTCTCTAAATATGGAAGACTGTGGAATCCCAGGATTCTGTGACTGGCAGGGGGCTCCCCTTAGATCCTAAGCTCCACCCACCAGGGCTGGCAGCATCCAATTCTCTCCTCCCAATTCCTTTCCTCCTTTCCATTCATACCAGCCATTCTAGCCCAGGCTTCCCAGCTGAAGGCTGGGTGTGGATTGTTTGAAGAGACATATGGCATCCCAGTGCAGACGAGAGTCCAATCTCAAGGGGAAACCATTGTTCATTCATCTGGACCAAGTGACATTCTTTATGCAAGAATAACTCTTGATTAAAGGGTGAGTTTTAATGGAAACTAATTAGGCAAACTCTTTAGCCTGGACATAATGATCAAATGAGCTGTCACACCATACCTGATACAATGATCTCACTCGCTACAAGATTTTATTCCTTAGCAATTACACTCCCACATGGCACTGCGTGCTGTTATTGCCTGGAGCACACATGTCAAATTAAAGAGCAACTTATGCACCTGATATTTAATTATTGCCTAGTACTACAGACACTCGGGGAATGTCAAAGTGAGCAGTCCTGCTTGGGAGAAACGAAAACTGAAATCTTCTGCAAGGGAGCGAAAAAAAATAGAGATGAAATATGTATAGGTTACTATAGTTTCTTATTCAGCCCTCTTACAATTCATGGTTACAAAACCTGATCTCCCCCACCTTGAATAATTTACCATTTTTTTCCTTCATCCAGAAAAGTCAGCAGAAGAAGAGCTGTAGGTAAAAGCATGGGACCCTATTGGTATTTGTTTACCTACGTGATTGATGGACGTGGTCTGAATCTGGTCAAAGGTGAACTCTTCATGCAAGTTGTTCTTTCCCTAACAGGCTCTGACAGGAAAGGGGGTGCCTCATCCGCCTTTCTTGCCCAAAGGGAAATGTTTGCCCTCAAGGCTGAGCATTCAGGAAGCCCCATCTTGCACTTCAGCCACACGTGGTGACAAATTTGAAAAGTTGACCAAAGTTTTTCACTAATTCATTTGTCTACAAGTTGGGACAGTGAGAGACATGAAGATGTTAAGGGCCAATTTATGCTTTGACTGTATATTAGAATAATCTGGAGAACTTTTCAAACATACTGATGTTCAGAATCCCCTCCCAGACTAATGAAGTTAGTTAGCATCTAGAAAGGAGGACCGGGAAATTATTTGGGGCTTCCCAGATGATTCTAATATTCAGATATGGCTGAGAACCATCGGTCTGGACGGCAACCAGGCAAACACTAATGCTCAGTGTTTGGGGAGCCGATGTCTATCCTCAAAGACAGACTTCCACACCCCCGTGTCCTTGAACCGGCTGCTCTCTCCTCTGGAGTGTTCTTCCCTGCCCCTTCTTTCTACCTGGAAAAAGATTTATCGTTTAACATCAAGGGCAAATGTCACTTTCCTATGAAGTGTCCCCTGGTTTTCCCGGGAAGAGTTGTGTCCGCCTCCATCAGGAGCCAGACACTTGCTCAAAAGACCATTAAACCAAACTGCCCCCCTCAGTGGGGGCTCAAGGAGGGTATCCTCATGTCTCCAGCAACCATCTGTGTGCCCCAGCTGAGCAAATTCTAAGAATGCCTTGGTCCCTTTTGCTCCAGATAAAGAAATTCAATTACCCGTTATCAGAATTGTACTACCTAATACTAAAACGCCTTCATATGAGTGCTTTTATATTTAGTAAACCGCACAGCTTGTGAAAACCCCCTCCAAACATCTGGCAGGAGGCCCAGCAGAGGTAAGGCTGGAACCTCTAATGATGGCAACATGTAAACAAGTGTTTTGTTTCAACTGATAATCATTAACTCCTAGTGTCAGCCTTACCCCCAGAGATCTGGTTCCTCAGCCTTGCAAAGGCCTCTGGGAAAACAGCAGCTGGGATGGGGCCTGTGCACAGCCAAAGGGGAGGGAGAGGGCAGGTAGGCCAGTCACTGTCAACCTGGAGAGGCAGGTTGTGACAGGACCAGCCCAGGAGCAGACGTTTCTATTGAAATGGAGTAGAATCGAATTGGGGACTCCTTCTCTCCAGGCTCCCCACCCCCACCCCACCCCTTACCCCCAGGGGAACTGACGCCATCACCCAATTGGTCAGTGTCCATTCAGGATATCCATCCATTGTGGGCATCGGGCAAAGGCCATGCACATGGATACGGGCTTGTCTTTTCCTGCCTCCGTCCAAGCGGCTGGAGGAGTGAGACACACAGGCTGTGATATGAGTCCGAGTGGGGAGGGGGTGGGGGCACTTTACAGACAAACAGGCCACCCATGAGCGGGGTCCCTGTGTTCAGGGACTTTGATGCTGAGCAAGGGTTGTCTCTCAACTATGCCACTGCCTGGTCCTGTGACCTTGGCAAGGAAGCCTCGGTTTCTCTATCTGTAAGTGATGTTAACAAAGGTTCTTACTTTATAGAGCAGTTGTGAGAAATATGTGAGAAAATACTTGCCAACAAGGCTTTTGGAATAACACTAACTTACAGAAAGCAGTCAATCAAGGAAATTTCTTCCTCCATTCTTCTGTTCAGACACTACTAACTGGGATCTAGACCAGTCTGATGACCCCTTTTCTAACTCAATAAGTAAAGGTGCTTTGACCCCAGGATCACTAAGCTGACATTTGTGGTATTTGGCACATGAATACTTAAATAAAAACTCACAAAGAAACATCTTGAATTTTATTCTTTCTGACCATTACAAATACTAGTGCTGAGGAATCCTTCACACTGGAACTCGAATCCAAATATCAATTCATTCAGTAAAGCTTACCTGAGTAACTACTCTATTCAAGGCACTACACAGCCTAGGATGGTTTGAAAATGTGTTCACAACTTGAGTTTCGGAAAGCCAATACTGAGACATACATCAGTGGGGGAAGGTTAAGAAGTGCATTTAGGGTTCACACCCATAAAAGAGAGATGTTCTGGATGGAACTGTGTCCTAAATTCATATAAGATGCCCTAATTCCCACTGTGACTCTGTTTGGAGATAGGGCCTTCGCAGAGGTAACTGAGGTTAAATAAAGTCAGGAGGGTGAGGCCCTAATTTCATAGGACCGGTGTCTTTATAAGAAGAGAGACAGCAGAGCCCTCTGTGTGAGCGCAGAGGAAAGACCATATGAGCACACAGCAAAAAGGTGGCCATCTGTAAGCCAGGGAGAGAGGTCTCCACCGGAAACCAACCCTGCCCACACCTCGACCTTACACTTGTAGCCTCCAAAACTGTGAGATAACAAATTTCTATAGTTACGGCAGCCTGAGCTGACCAATTCAAGAGAGGAAGGAAGCAAGAAGGGTCAGAGACAGACACTGAGTTATAACATAGGCCAGGTAAAAGCCCAAGGTGACCCCTGGGGAGCTCAAGAGTGATAATGGCCTTCAGCATCATTTCCAGTTAGAGTGAGGGACTGTACTTTATGACCCACGGTCATCAGGTGTTGGACGCAGGCAGCCCCTGAAAAGAGGCACGACCCTGGAGGAGGCAGTTGCTTTCAATTGAGGCAACCCCCACAGAAGCTGAGAGGACTCCATGCTTCATAGCATTGCGTCCGCATGTGGTTCCCTACAGACCAAGTGAGGAATGCCTTCTGCAGGGACCTCCATGAGCCAGAAGCCTCACAAGTGTCGTGACACTGGATCTTCATCGCACTCTTGGTGAGATAACACCTATCTCACACACAAGGTGAAATGACTTGTCCAGAGCTGCGAAGCTGATAAGTAACAAAGGCGGAATGAAAGAAGAGCCCCTTCTTTCCCAATGCCCCTCTCTTGCCTTGACATCATGCTGCCTCTGCCTTGGAAACTGCTGTCTTCTACAGGAAGTTCTCCCTGTCTAACAGCAGCAGTTAACTGTCCCCATAACACCTCGCGCATCTCTCCTCAAGCCTGTGGCACTTGGCCTGATAATAGCCGTATTAGTTGGCACTTATTTAGCATTTACCATGTTCCAGGCACCATCCTAGCATTTTACACATATTTATTTAATCTTTCCAACAGTCTTCTGAGGTATTATTTTCATCACTCTCATTTAGCGATAAGGTGGCTAATAAGACACAAACCTGTTAAATGATTTCCCCAGAGACACCCAGCCAGGACTGGGGGACACATGAGCTAGTTCCAGATAGTTTACTATTCTGTCTTTGGATTACAGTGATCATGTCTGACTCCCTCTGGTCTGCATAGACTTGGAGAATGTGGCCACATTTTCATCTTTGCCACCCTGTGACTTACCTGGGACTGACATATACTAAATCCTTAGTAACAATTTTCCCAAGTAAATGAACGATGTCTTGCACATTAACATTTTGAAAATACTGTGACTTGGTTATATGAACAAAGCCTAGAAGAAAAGGCAAATAAGATCTCTTTGTTCTATAAGACATTGAGATCATGGGTGAATTTTTATTCTTTTAATACCTGAATATTGCCATAATATTGGTTCTCAGGAGTTCCAAATGGATAATGCAAACTTTCTCTATGTTTCCTGTCACTGTCATAGAGCAGTCTCTCACTTCCGATGGCATCACTGTTAGGATGCAGACTTCCCCAGGTCCGCGAGGATCTGACCCAGATCACACAGGGCCACAGTCATGGCCATGTCTTTCCAAGGGCTTCATAACTAATTCCAAGATGAAAAGACAAAAACTCCCATCACCACAACTCAGAAGTCATTGATACCCAGAAGTGAGGTAAAGAATACCTAGGTAGCCATTTAAGTTCGCTTCTAACTGAACTCTACTGATTGGACATATCCCCCGAGTATTCAGACCTTCTATCCTACGGGATGCTTAGAAGACACTCTTGTGTACACCATGCCGCTGACAGATAATAAGAATGAGCCAGTGACAGAAAGGGCCTGGACAGAAATTACACTGGGTCTTCTCATCTCACTCCCACACTTACTGTTCACTTTATATTCATTCATTCATTCAACAAATGTGATTGGGTTCCAACTGTGTGTCAGGCAGTGTCCTAGGCGCTGAGGATAGAGCAATGAACAAGCTAGATGAATTCCTTCCCTCTATGGAGTTTAGTCTAATGAGAGGAGACAAACAATAACTAAATGGTAAAATTTCAACTCATGATAATTTCTTTCCTTCTGTCTCTTTTTTTAAAGAGAGAGCAGAGAGAGAGAAACACATTGATTTTTTGTTCCGCTTATTGATGCATTCATTGGTTGATTCTTGTATATGCCCTGACCAGGGATCAAATCTTAAGCCTTGGCGGATCAGGATGATGCTTACACTAACTAAGCTACCTGGCCAGGACCCCCACACATGATAATTTCTATAAAGAAAATGGAATGGGTTGATGTGATGGAAAAGGAATGAGGTGCAGGGAGAAACGGGTTTTGTCAGGGTGGTTGAGGAAGGAGTCTCTGAGGTGATATTTGAATTAAGACATAAATAACAAGAGGTAGCCAACTTTCAGAAAATGCGGGAGAACAGCATTTCAGGCAGAGGAAAAAAAGTGAATGCAAAGTCTCTGAGGCTGTACTAAGTGTTTCAGGGACAGAAAGCAGGCTGGTGTGGGTGGCGCAGATGCGCAGGAGGGAGGATGATGAGATGCCAGGCCTGAAAAGCCTGAGAAGCAGGCAAGGAACCGACCACCAGGACCTTACAGGCCAGGGAAAGAACTGTGGGTTGTATTCTTAGCATAATGGGAACCATTAGAGAGCATTAACGCAGAGAGATTCAATATGACTTGTGTTTAAAAGATCGCTCTGGCTTCCAAATGAAGAATGAGCTATAGGTAACAAAAATGGAATTTTGGAGACTCAGTTCACTTTCTACTGGATGTCTGGGCTGCTGATTTTGGTTCCTGTTTCCAATCCCGAAGTTCCTGCTCAACAATTGAGATTCCCTAGTTTGTTTTCATCCCTACCCCTGGCTCCCCCAAACTCAAGTGTTGCTGCTAGACACTTCAGCCACCCTCTCATCTACACAGCTGGCACAAGTAGGGATCAGTTAGGTCCCCTGGATTCCAGAAGGCATTGATTTAGCTCATAAGTCCCATAGTTAAATCCAAAGGTGTCGACTGCAAGATCCACTAAAGCAGAGAAAAGAGCTGAGATTGTGCATTGAGGTTTCTCCAATGGTAAGCAGAGCGGGTGCTCCAAAGACATTGGTTGGATGAATGGAAGGGAATAATGTGCTGGGTGTTCCTTGTCACGCTGGGATGGAGGGAGCCTGCACTGATGGAGGGATCCTGGGGAGAAGTTGCAGGGAAGTTGGAGCCCAGCAAATACTGCCTTACCTTAAAGGTTCCACACTGGCTGGGGTGAAGCCACCCAGAGGCCCCTCCCTGGATCAGGTGGGACCACAGAACTACCAGACTGACTCATTAGTGGCCTGACATCTGCAACTGTGTAATTTCTATGTTAACTACTACTTCCCACCATAATGAGTGCTCATAAGTCTGTTTTATATAAAGCCGAGTATGCATTTGCACAGAGCCCACAGAGGAGCAGTGATGATGAGCTGTGCTGGGCGTCTTTGGTGCACCCATCACCTACTACCCAGTCCAGACCCACTGTGGGATGCATCTGTGATGAAGGATGGGCAGATTGGGAAGGGAGGCAGCTATGAGGAAGGACTTCTGGAATATGTCCCTCTCCTAAAGCATCCTGGTTCCAACCTATTCGAATTCAAGACAGACTCGGAGCTCAATGACAACTTAGATCTAGGAGAGTGTCCTTTTTTTAAGCTCTTTTTCATTTTCCTAATTTTCCTCTTACTCTCCTACATTTACATATAAATGTGTATAGATATGATATTTGATCCTGTTTTTATTGAAATTTTCTTAGAAAGTCTGTGAATCTGGGCTTGGTGATGATACAACAAAGCATTTTAGAGGATCGGCGTGAGGTCTGACCAATGGACTTGAGTTGGCATCATCTCAGCACTGACTACTAGCTTGTGTTACCTTGAACCATACACATCACTTCCCCGGGTCTCAGTTTCCTCCCACATAAAATGGGATCACCATACTTCACAGGGTTGTTTTAAAAATTAAAGCATAATAGCATGTATTGAGGCTTAGGAATTTCAGGTACTTTCTATGTGTTCATTCATTTAAACCTCTCAACAACCCTTCGTGGTGGGCACTGGTAACATCCCCAGTTTTAAGATGTAGAAAATAAAAAGTTAAGAGGTTGACTTGAGGTCACAGAGCTGGTTAGTGATGGAGACAAATTTCAAGCCCAGGACATCTGACTCCAGAGCCAAATAACTCAGCACAGGGCCTGGAACAGAGTAAACACTGGAAATATAAAAGATAGCTCCCATCATGATTTTTACCAGCTTCCGCCCATTCCATACACAAATCTTTGTTACTATCGTCAGACCTTGGGTATGGCTCCAGATCCTTGTTAAAGGGGACAAGAGACACACTGAGGGGCTTTAGCAAGGCGGAGCCAGAATTTCCCGTGCCCCTGGAGGGTTGATCCCTGAGTAACCTCCCAGGGTAATGAGACAGAGATAAAGAAGGCAGGAAAAGGATACAGGGTAGGAGACCAGAAATCCGGACTCTGGTCCCTGACTACCACATGTCTGCTGTGGGTTCCTGAGCAAAGTGAGCAGCTTTCCAGGTTCTTCCCCAGTGATGCTAAGGGCTGGCTAGGCTGGCTCTGGGGCCAGCTGTGCGCCCTGAAGCACAGAGCAGAGAAGCCAGGACACTCACACTGAAATATGACTGTGACTAAGCAGGGGACCTGAGGCTCCCTCTTGCTGGTTTTCTTGCTGGAGGTCACCTGCCTTGTTTGACTGCCCAACCTCCTTGTCCTGAGGTAGCCAGAAACTCAATGTGGAGACCTCCATGGACAGGGTGAGGGAGCCACAGGTCTGGCCCAGCCCACCAAGGATCTGGGGCATACCCCAGTTTTAGCCCCCTCTGGGCTCAATTTTTCCTATCTGAAAAATGAGAGCGTCAATTAAACAAATTTTAGTGGCTCTAACATCTTGAAAATTCTACACTCCCAAGCCTGACTTCATCCACAGCCATACACTCATATCCTTGGGGCAGAGCGATTTCATTTAGGTCAAATGATTTCCTTGCACATAAACAAGAGCGAAACAAAGGCCCCCTTTCTAGGAGTTGTTAGCTGTCTCTCACACACAGGCGCACACACTCACACACATACATATACACCCTCATAATGCTTATACAGCCCACCCCCACCCCAGCCACGCACAAAGGCACACACACACAGGCGTGCAGAGGCACAAACACCTGGACTCTCTAAGCTGCTCCTTCCCCCACCCCACTCCTGCTCACTACCACCCCCATTCCCTTTACAACTCCCCTGCTGGGAAGCTGAGCTGCCCTGTGGATGCCTGAGTTATCTAACCTGGTGGGCTGGTGCCACCTAATGGTCAGAATCAGAAATGCATCCCCTGTTCCAAGAATCAAAAGGATTTGGAAAGGGCCTAGGGTCATTGGGTCCATTGCTCTCCAATTAACAAGGCTCTATCCAGAGCTGCCTTAAACACATGAGGCTTTCTAGATCTTTAACACTGTTCAAACACAGTTGTTTTTGTTTAACATGATGCTCCTAATTCTTTTCCAAAGATCAGGGGATTACCATTGATATTCTGAGCAGCATTGCACTAGAGCCTAAAATTTTTGAGTACAAACTATGCGTTCAGCACCATTCTAGATGATTTATATGTGATGTCTTTCTAATCCTCACAATAGCCATCTTTGCAGGGCATGTATTATTGTCTTAATTTTAAAGAGCTATGACCAGGAAGAAATGACACTGAGATAGATTCTAGCTAACTCAGCAGCCACTTAGCCATCCTGGACCTCCCTCAGTTCCATCATTTGTACATGATTGGTTCCAATCATTCATTCCATCATTCATTCTTTTAATGAACATTGACTGAGCACCTGTTATGAACCAGGTTCTGTGTCAGAGGCTGAGAATTCAGCAAGTGCCAACGTGTGGCCTTTGCCCTTAAGGAGGTCTCAGTTTTCTGGAATCGATGACGTCGCCTGTTCCCCCAGTGTCCTGACTCTACGACCTTAGTGGCTCTTATTTTCCAAATTGTGCAAAGGCCCTAAGGAGAGGCCAAGGGGAGCAAAGGGAACAAGTTGCAGTTAAGGAGACGAGGCTGCCAGGCCATAGAGCAGGAGGGAGATCAGTGTCCTCGCCCAAGAGGCCCTGGATCCACACCCTGCTAGACCAGGACTGGTGAGTCTGGAACTGCCTCGAGTGGGTCCACAGCCCTGACCACTCAAGAAGGAAGAGGAAGGGACCGTGGTTATCTGTCTGCAGAACAGGTGCCCTTTGTGCCCCACCAGAGACTTCTGGGAGGACACCGCGGAGGTCGGAGCCAGAAGTGGGAAAGCATGACAGGCGCTGGAAGACGAAGTGACAGAACAAAGCTTTAGTAAGAATTGCAGTTGCTACTACAGCTCATTAATCTGACATTCACAGCCCTCGTAACCTGATTCCGACCTGCGCTCCTAGTGGGCTGTCTCTCCATCTGTTTCCTCGCAGATTCATTCCGCCCCAGACTTCCTTCCTACGCCCCAAACACCACCCCCTTCACCCATTCTTAAACTTTTCTCTTTCTCTTATTAATTAATGAGCAAAGTAATAGAGTAATGGAATTCTAGAATGCCAAGCACTGGAAGAAATTATCTAGTCCAAACTTTGCAGATAAGAAAAATAGGACCAGAGAGGGGTTAGAACTTGTGCAAGATCGCACAGCCAATGAGTAGTATGTTGGACCTGGAATTTAGGCATCTCTTCCAATGTAATTTTTTTTTCTATTTTCTCTCTTTTTTTTTTTTATTCATATACAATTAGACACTGGTGAGAGTCTACCTTCATTCTGAAACATCTTTTTACCCTTCCTCTCCTCTCCACTTCCCCCATTCAACCCTACTAGATCATAAGCCCCTTGAAGATTAAAAAAACCTCTTTTCTTTTTCCAAAGCCTTAATACTCAGCACAACGACTAGCACGTAAATGCTTAAGATTGAAAGGAAAGGAGAGAAGAAAGGGAAGGAAGGAGGGAGGAAGGAAGGAAGGAAACATGGATGAGTTGGATCTTTTGCCTGGAATTTCTGAATTTCTACATTTACCTCTTGCCTACTCTCCCTGTCTCCAGTTTCCCCACAATGTGGCCTATTCTCCACAGTGGTATTAGAGCGAACATTTTAAGAATAAAGTCTTTCTCTTCCCTTGTGCAAAAGCATTTGAAGAATTTTCCGTTACCTAATGAATAAGTCAAGACCCGTTTTCTCTTAATGAAATCTAAATGGTCTTTTTTCTACCATATCAGCCTTGTGTGTGATTAACAGTACAAATGCACACACATACATACCCTAAATTCTAGAAACACCAGACACCTTCCCATTCCCTGAATGAAGCACGCATGCATGGTTTCATTTCCAGGACTTTCTTGTGCCATTCCCATATTCTTGCCAGTATTAAAATCTGCTAAAACCCCAACCAATCTTCAAAGCCCAATCAAATGCCACCTCCACGAAGTCTTCCTTAATTCTCTTAATGAAATTACTATGCTCAGAACAAGTCCTTCAGGCTTTGGTAAGCATAGCATACCTCATTCTGCCCTTTCTATAATGACCTTTCAAGACCTTTATCTTGGGCATTATGGTTGGTTGTTTTTATATCCATTGCTCCCAACAGACTCTTGGCCACGGATCTGAGGATCTAACACAAAGTAAGTGCTTATTTGGCATTTGTTGAATGGACGTTCTTCTTCCTATACCATATGCCACAATTGTCCCTGAGGGTGCAGTTATATTTTATTCTAAAACCACTTAAGTTACTTCCTAGGCCATTATAAGCAGGAGCCCTACAGGAGCAGAACACAGTATCTCCAAAGAGCCCTAACTAGGTCTAGAGCAGGGACAGGGTAGGATTGTGGAGCCGATAATATTATATAAGCAAGGCAGATCCCTAGGGAGAAGGGATGGTCCAACGTAAAGGACTAAATCCTATTGGTGGAAGAGTCGAGGAGTCAAAGTTTGGCTCAACATAAGGATCCTGTACTCCCAACGAAAGCTGTGCAGCAATGGGCCAAGCTGCCTCAGGAAGTAGTGAGCCCTCTGGTCCTGCAAGTATGTAAGTAGTGGCTATAGATGACCATTGAGGATAAATCTGCAAATGTATCATAGGGGAGTGAGGTCAGACCACATGATTTGTAAGGATCACTTTAACACTGAGAATCTGGGATTCCAGCTAACCTCCCAAGATTGGCCACGCAAAATTGTCAAAAGTTAGAATTGAGAAAATTATCAAAAGTTAGAATTGGGGAAGGGTTAGGGTTGCCCTTACCCTTCATTTCAGCACTCCCTCTCACCTTGACCTTCCGAGAACTCTGCCACTAAAGAGTTGCTAGCGGTAGAAGATGCTCCTGGGGCCTCTCACGTGCCCTTAGGCAATATGAACTCTCAGGAAGCCACCGTGGGATCGAGGCCCAGGCACCCACACTGGGGTCCCGCTCACTTAAGCACCTTGGGCTCCCTTCTTTCCTGTTCACTTCCCCACCATCTCACTGCTTCCTGGAATCGCTTTGTAAATCATCTGCTTATGCCCAATTCTCTGTATTGAGGTCTGCCTTGGGGATACAACTCATTCTTCTTGGCGAGGGGCCAAAACAGAGACTCTGTGGTTACTCAGCACTGGATAGGAAACCTGGTTTGGTGAATTTGGGAAAGGTAATAAGGCTCCCTGAGCCAGCTTCAACAAGTAAAATTGTTTAAAAAGACCTAAGTTTCAGAATTCATAGCACTGTGTCAGACATGGCTCTCTACAGTTACATTCACTGAGTGCTCACTGTGTTCCACAAATGTGCAAAGATAATATGTGTGTGTGTAAATAAAATGTTCAGAAACAAGAACTAGAAAGAAGGTTGTAGTGGGCTGATGGTGGTGGTCCCTGAAAAGATATGTCCATGACCTAACCCCTGGAACCTGTGACTTCATTTGTAAAACGGGTCTTTGCAGATGTAATTAAATTAATGATCTAGAATGAGAATATTCTGATTTATTCTGATTACCCAAGTGGACCCTAAATTCAGTGAAGAATAACCTTTAAGAAGCAGCATAGAAGACAGAGGGGAGTACCATGTGACAGCAGAGGCAGAGATTGGAATGGGCATCCGCAAGCCTAGGACGCCCAGAGTCACCCAGAGCTGGTGGAGGCAAGGACGCGTTTTCCCCGACACCTTTCAGAGGGTGCTTCACCCTGCTGACTCCTGGACTTTTGACTTTTGGCCTCCAGAACTTTGAGGAAATACAATTCTGCCCTTTTAAGCCACTAAGTTTGCTGGGATTTGTTACAGAGCCCCTGAGAAAGTCATGCACAGGTATTCTTGTTCCTACATTACAGATAAGAAACCAAGGCTTACAGAAAAGGGACCTACTCATAATAATCCAGCCACAATATGGCAGAGCTAGGATTTGAACCCAAGTCTGTTTGACTGCACAGTGGTCACTCTTAACCACCTCATCATGATGTATACCATGACTAGCACTGTGCCAGACATGTGATATATGCTCAGAGAATATAATTTGCTCTCACTATCTAAACTTTCCCTTCCTGTTGCCCATTACTAGGTAGTCAAGAGTTAAGCAGATAACTCTGTTCCTGCTAATCTATGAGCTCTCTCCTGGAGTGGGCTCCACCTAGGACACAATCACACGTGCCAAGAAGGCCCTTAAGAATCGACTTCTCCAGTAAGCATTTCAGCTCCACGGCAGCTAGCTGGTGGAAAAGATAGATTGGGGCCTGTGCCTGGAGTTAATATCAGTCTAAATTGAAGATGTGCCAGCGTCATCAGGATAGATTCTTTAATTAACCTGCTAATCCTGTCAGGGATTGGGTTCACTCTCTTTCTCCAGAAATGTGTTACGTGTCTCTTCTTTCACCACTTTGTCATTGGCTCTATTTTAGATTCAAGGTGTCCTTTGAGCTGTGCTATAAAAGACTCTCTGTCCTGTAAGTCAACAGCTGTTCCAAAGTGGCCCCTCCAACGGCATCTCATTGCTTCATCATCACAACTCTTCGCACGTTGTCTGCAAGAAGCAGATATTCAGCAATTTCGATGCAATAGTACATTTTGAGCAATTACTATGGGCTAGGGCCTTATCTATGCATTGAAGAAGACAAATGAGGAAGACCCGGGTCCTGCCTTCCTGCACCTGCTTTCAGGAAAGGATAAAATAAAGCAGGTACCTGTAGTGCTTCCCCGTTTCTTACTTCCTGTTAGGCACAGAAAATGATCATCTTAAGGGGCCACTGGGACAAAGTCACAAGACTGCTAGTGCTCAGAAGCAATTGGCTTGGGGTTCCAGCTCCCCAGTCCCCACCAAATCACCCCGCGGGATTAGGGAACCATTATGTCCCGCACTAGTCATTCGTTTATCCTGTACCCTTTGGATTATCTGTCACAGAACCCCACCCCATGCCCCTGGAGGTCTGGTTACTCTGTGGTTCTTTTTGGACGCTACCGGTATGAACTGTGGCTCTCAATGCCAGAGTTTGGTAAAAAGGCAAGGAACTATTTATTCAAAAGTTACACAGGTTTAGAATAATGGAGGAATGTTGCCATTAAATCCCAAAGTCCCTTTACAACACCCACAAACACACACCCACACAGTCCTGCCTCCCCTTGCCAAACCAGTCCAGTCATGAGTATCATACCTCAGGAAAAGAAATAGAAGTCCTTAGCTCAGCTAGACTCCCGTTCTTAATCTAAAACCTCATCCTCATGGTGGGCCGGTGGGAGTCCTTCTGCATTCTTTCAAATCACTAAGAAAGAGAGCTCCACGTGGCTGCTACGTCTTGCTTTCCTGCTTTCTAAGCCACGTGGTCAAAAGAGGGCCCCTTCCTCTCCCAAAACTGCATGGTTAAGCCCCAGCATAGCTGCCGCACCTGGGTTTTAATGCTGGCACACAGGTCTTTCTCCGTAACCCATTTCTGACTCCTCCCACACCGGGTTACGCCTGCCTGTGGTCTGGTTTCTTCTGCCTTTCTTGGCTGCCGTTGTTAGTCCAGGCAAACGTGGCCCCCTGACACAGAAGCCGCCTCCGAGCTGCTCTGCTCTCACAGGTGCAGGAAGCCCCTCCAGCTCCATCACATCACAGTTAGAGTCGCGCCCATCTCCCGGTACTGGCCAAGTTCTTCAGCTAGGTAAAGCAGCTCTCAATGGCTCGCTCCACTTCCCCCATCCCCCAGCTGATAACTATGGGGGTTTTCTCCACTTTGGGGGACCTTCAGCTCAACACCCCATTACATATATGCTGGTAGAAAACCATAGTTCTTATCTTTGCTTTTTGCAGGCATGTGTATTTCATCAGTTGAAAATGGATTCTGCAGTTAAAATCCAACATCTCTAGGACTTTCCCAATTTGTAGAATACATTATATTAACAAGGAATATTTCTTTAGCTATGACCTTTTTTCCTATAATTTTTTCTTTAAAACATCCAATCCAGCTAACTCTAAACTGCTGGACTGAGCTCACAGGAAACAGAATGAATGGGCAAGGAAAAGGTATTAACCGGAAAACTCAGAGATCATTGATGTTTAGTTCAACAGTTTCTTTTGCTTCTTGTTTTACATGAGGGCATAGAAGTAGTTTTAGTTTGTTTTCTGGTATATGCATCTAGAAGAGCAAAAATGGTATATGCATCTAGAAGATGCAAAAATCTGTTTTAAAAAGCCCTAAATTTCAAGCATTCTACACCTGAACAGTTTTTGAAATCCATTGAAAAAAACAAGAACTAATCTGTCCTCCAAAAAAGTACAAATAGGTACCGTGGAGATTATAAAATTCTATGTACCATAAATGAATAGATAAAGAGATGAATTTTCCTCTTAAAACTTATCCTTAGTGGTACTCATTATTACCCAGTTTCTTAAATCCACACAGTGGAATGTGTTGGGGGAAGAGAGAGTTGGTAAGACAAACCATATTTGTGTATGATACACTAAGAATACACCAGAATCTCTTAAAATATGACAATACCTTTAGACTAAGGAATCATTCCAGATAAAAAGAGACTAAAGATTCATAAAGATTAAGTATAATGTCATCCTATCTTGAATCTTGAACTAAGAACAAGAAACACACTAAAACAGGCAGAAAGGAATAGAGATATAAGGGATTTTGGCAAAGGTCAAAAATTAGTGAACCTGGGTGTAAGGTACTTGAAACTCTCTCGCTATTATTGAAAATTTTTGACAAGATTATAAAATTATTTTAAGTTAAAAATTAAGGGGCTAGTACATAGGTAATGAAAAATCGTATCTTGCCTTTACTTGCATTGCTTTTCATTTCCTATATTCTTCACCTCTCTATTGATTTCAAAACATTCACACACACACACACACACACACACACACACACACACATACTAAAAATAGTAGGGAAAGTCAATCTAACATCTCCTAGTACTAGTACTAGAAAAAAGTGCACTGATGTTCCGTAAATTTGTCGGTGGAGTGAAAACAGAGAACTATAGTAGAGAGAGCTCGGCTCTTTGAAGAATGGATCACACATGGAAAAGACCAAAGGACCTCCCCAAAACAGCTTTCAGAACTAAGAGGTATTCTTCATATTTCATCAAGCCTGGCCAAAATCATCAACCACCTTGCCTAAGCACAAGGGGCCTACGGACTGGTCTAGGCCTCAGTTTACCCACTGTTTTAATTTGCCAGAGCTGCCATAACAAAATACCACAAAATGGATGGCTTAAAAAACAAAGTTATTGTCTCACAGTCTGGAGGCTTCAGGTCCAAAGTCAAGGTGTCAACAGGGTTGGTTCTTTCGGAGGCTGTGACGAAAGGATCTTCCAGGTCTCTCACCTTCACTTGTAGATGGCCCTTTTCTATCTGTGTCTTTTCATGTTTTCTACCCTCTATGGGTGTCTCTGGGTCTAAGTTTCCCCTTTTTATAAGGACACAAGTCATACTGGATTAGAGCCCACCCTAAGGACCCCATTTTAACTTGATTACCTCTGTAAAGACTCTATCTCCAAATAAGATTGAAAGCAGGAAAGTCGGCGTTCATGCTGCCCGTCACACCAAAACCAATAAGCAGAGACAAGGATTGAATCTCTATGGGCGCTTTATGCAGATGGCCATCGACCTGCGATGAGGTGGGTTATGTACCCTAGCAGATCATCTCACATTTCCCTTCAAGCCAGCCTTTTTTCCAAGGAGGAAAAAGTGTAGGGAAAGGATTTGGAATTGAAGGGAAAAAAGTGTAGATACGGGATCTGGAATTCAGGAAAGAGGTTAATCAGATAAAAGCTGTCATCTGACAATTTCCCAAACATCTTTTCATCCACTGACTAGTGATTTTCTTTATCTGTGTCCTGGTCTTCTGGAGCACAAAAGTCAATTGCTTGTGGTTTCCTGGAGTCAGGGTGGGCTGTACCTTCAGTTCCGGAAACAATAGCTTTTTACATGTATTAACTACTAGGCTTATTAACTATTACCTTAAACTATAATTTTCCAACTCTTGAGTTCCCCCATCAGGATCACATTCTGAGGTCTGAGGGGTTAGGATTTCCACATATAATGTTTTGGGGGGCACAATTCAAGCCATAACACCTGCCTATAAACTTGGAGTCCTGGAGTCCATTATATCTAAGAGTCCTGTAGCATTAACATTTTACATTTCTGGAAGTTCAAGACTCCCAATGTCCAATTGGTGCATCCTGGCTGGCCAAACTCAACTCCAGTCCATTCCAAAGACGTAGAACTTTTTGTTCCCAAACCTGCGATGAGGAAAATAAATCAATCTTTGGAGACAACACATCAGTGGTACATCTCTACCATATTTTGAATTTTCAAAGTAGTAAGCTGGAGATGTTGAACAAGACCATAGGATACACACCATAGCCTTCCTGGTATATTTCCCATGCTGAAGGTTGGAGGATTAGCAAAGACTTTCAATCATTCTTTACAGAAATACTTACTCAGTGCCTACTCTGTGCACGGCACAGAGCTGGTGCTGAAAGAAAGCTGAGTAAGAGCAACACTCCAGGGAGCTCACATTCTAGGGGATGGAAATGAGGCTTATGCTTTTTGCCAACTAAATCCTTGTGTTTGGATGGAATGGAGAGGAAAGGAGGGGAAGATAAGGATACTGAGAGATAAGTACTTCAACGGGACAATTAGATTGTGCCCTAGAGGGAAATTGCTGTCACTCTACTACTTCCTCAGTTGGCTCAGTTCCCACTGACCACTCCAAATGGAGCCTCTCAAATTTCTGGAGTGGGATTCTGTGGGATTTTCAAGGCTAATTTTGACTTGGATTTTGGCCTTGCACTTTGGAACGAAACTCACACACTCCCCAAAGTGAAATCGACTGAAGGGCCCAGTGTACGGACCTATGAGCAGTCACCAAGTTTGGTGGTTAACGGTAAGAAAAAGAGAGCAAGCGAACAGTTTACAAAAGATCGCAAAATCATTAACTGCCCTATCTATTCCTCAATCTCCTAAAGTAGTGTTTTCTTGTTGAAAGAAGTAAAGACCTGTGCTTAGAGCAGAAACTCCAGATACCGCGGTGCTGAAGGAGTAAGCGCCCCCAAGTATCAACTACAAGGTGTATAAAATGTAAGGATAGCTATAAAGCCAGACAGAGCTTGGACTAAAATAAAGTCCATACTTTCTCTCAAAGGCATAAGGGATCTGTCCCAGTTCTGAATCCACAGTAAGCCCTTGATTAGAATATGTTGGTTAAAAAAATTACCTTTCATTATGATGCATTTCCTCATTTCCCTTCCATATTGAGAGTGACAATTTCCATTTGGGATGATCAGCCACAACATAGATGCAAATGTGCTAAGTAAAATTAGGTGTATCAGAGAGACTGTCTTATAAAAGACCATTTTACATGCTAGCCCAGCAAGCAGAGAATTACTCCTGCTCTATGTACTATATGCAAATGCTCAGATTATAGCTAATTATTTTGTTGTAAAGCAGAGCCAAGAAACTGCTACAATACTCTTAGTCTCCTTGGGGAACATGCCATGAAAAGAACTTTTTTTCTCCTTTGTAAATTACACTATGATATAATTGGGTCTCACTGTTCATGTAACACCCCGCTCAGGGAGAGCGCACGAGAAACGAACAATGTCTTACTAAGTCCCTGTTAAGATCATTAAATGTAGATCACAACACACTAGCAGGCGCCCAAATCTTAATGTATCACAGTAACAAAACTGGGAAAAGAAAAAAGTGACAAGTTGCATCATAGTATTTTTCCCTTACAATGGAGCTTAAGGTAATAAAGTGTTAATGTATTCGGCCCTGTGTGGTTGGCATTGTGAGAGGACTTTTAAAAATTTTTTTACTACATTGTAGGAAAAATTGTCATATTCTGTTAGGCAGCTGTTTAGAGAAAAGCTTTGACAGTGTATAATTGACTCTATTTTTGCTGCATTTTCATACCACGTTGTTAGGATTATATACTGTATGAGTTCTGCTTTTCAGTTTTACACACTAAGAAATTTCCCCCTTAGACAATTTTTTCACTAGGGATGAACTAGAGCCCAGCCAGCCAGTCAAAATGTTCACATCCCCAGCTTCTCCCATTGGACATGTTGGCAGGAGTAGTTGAATTATTGTCAGATTGCTTTCTGAGGGAAGGAACCTCTAAGATCAAACCCCTCAGCCTACAGCTGACATAATACATGAATGTATTTCTAAACTCCCACAGACACACACAGTGCACCGAAGTGCTAACAGTAGTTCTCAGAGGTTTTCTCTTAGGAGATAAGGATTTGAGAATTGTGGGTGATTAATCGATTGAATGACTTTAATGTCTCCCTCTCTCTCCCTCTCCCTCTGTCTATCTCTCTCTCTCTCTATCTATCTGTCAATAGCATCTTTCTCCTGGGGAAGGAAGGAGTGGTTTCAATAAGCCAGTTCCCTAACCCCTGTCACAGCGCCCTTTGCCTTCTACCATCCTTATTAGTGTTGCGAACACACTTGACCACTTTATTCCTACGATCTTGTACATTTATAGCTTTAGTTTTATTTCCCTTTAGATTCACATCAGTATGTCATGGGTTATAAGAATATAATCCACATTAGCCTCGTTTTCCTATTTCCAGTTATAGCAATGTAACATAACCTCCCAGTTGGGAAGCAGCGACAGAGGAAACAGCTAGTACAGCAGCGCCCCGCCCCCCACTGGCTGCCTGTTCCCCCCCCCAACCCCCCCGCCCCCATCAGGAAGGACAGCGGCTACAAAAGCCCTGTGCTGCAACCTGACATGTCCTGACTGGACATCAGCCCTGGTGAAGACCATGACCTTTTGGAGTGAGAAACACTTGTGTTTTAGCCTTGGCTTCACCATACGCTGACCATGTGACCTCAGGCCAGTTAACCTCTTCAAGCCTTTCAAAACACTGCTAGAGGGTATTGTGAGGCTTAAACGAGATAATACATTTATAAAGTACTCAGCAACATGCCTGACACTGAGTGAGTGCTCAATCCATGATTTCTATAGCTGTTATGATCCATGCCAGACAAAGACCCAGTGCATTAATTTTTTTTATAAAAGGGAGGCATTAATACTCTTGTCTTGACAAACTGTAAATTGATTTTCTGACTTTCCCACTCTCACCCCCGTTTGCACACCTTCTCCTTGTCTATTCATATTTTTCCGTGAACTTGTGGTTGCTGCCAAACGAGTAGAGTGAAATGGGAACTCAATTTAATTGAAAATGCATGTGTCAATGTCACAGTGTGAGAAAGGTGCTGTCGTGCGGGCCATCACTTTTCATCACACACACACACACACACACACACACACACACACACACACTAAAATGCATTCACTGCATGTGTCTGAATTATTCTGTGGATCTCTAGGAAAGGAAATGCCACTGTTTCTCCGTGTAGAAGTGATCAGGTGTGGAGCTGAAATGACCAGTTTTCTAATAGTGATAATAATAGCTACAACTGATGTAGCCCTGTTACCTGCTCTTTACACATATGAATGGCTTTCCCACCCACTGCAACCCTACAGCCTAGGCAGTCTCACGATACCTGTACCTGCCCCAAATCACACCGAAAGTAAAAGTCTGAGTTGGGTTTCACACCCAAGAAGGCTGCCTTCAGGGCATATACGTGTACCTATGGTGCTCTCACAAGCTAAGTTCCACCACTTACTGAAAACTCTCTCTGTGCCGGGCACCCTGCGTTTACGGTATCTCATTCACACACCCTTACCTGATATCATGGAGTTAGTAAGGGATAGAACCCACTTCAACCCTGGGCCTATCAGACTTCAAATTTGTGTTGTTAGCCCTGACGTGTACAAGTGAATGGTGGGTTTTGAGGTAACTCTAGGAGACCCAACTCAAGCACCACTTCCCTCCAAATTGTTTCCATCAACACCTGCCTAAGTTTACCTCACCTTGCTGGGATCCTGCACAACAATAAGCACCTGTGTCTCAAGATTTTGCTGTCTTTGGACTCCATAACTGCATCGCATGAGTTACTTCAAGCTCCCTGAAAAAAAATTTAAGTCACTTGAGAGCCAGGCTCCTACCTTTGCCTTCTCGTGACCCCAGAGCACCTGGTACCCTATTAGGCACATGGTGGGCAATTTCTCATTTGGGTGGGGACTCCACATGAAATCTAAAGAATGGACATACCATAGGAAAAGATGTAGGCAATCTTTGTGTCCCCAGACTCACTCTTTGTCCATGCCCCAGTTATCCTTTCAGGAAGACAAGATCTTGTCATTTTGCATCAACAGCAAAACTCACAGAGCAGCAGAGACAATGCCATCCTAAGAATAACATCTAGTGATGAAGCCAGAGCAGGGCAGGAGGCATCTCTGAGGCAAGTTCCATGGCCCTTTTATCAAAGGACTCGCCAAACTTGTGCATTATTATGTGACTTTAACTTCTGAATTTGATGAGTCTTGTCCAATTTTCTCACAACAGCCATGGCCACTGCCATTACCTTGTACCTGTCCTCAGGAATTCTTCTAAGTTGTCTTCCTGTCTTAGTCTATGACCTCTCCCTTCCTTCCTGTGTATGGAAAAAACAAAAAGCTCTGTGATCACCAAATTCATCTTCTTTTCCTTCTGTGCTCTTAGATGGATACCATTTACTGCCTTTGGCATCAGTTGGGGCTGTATGCCTGGGTCCTGACCAGTGGAATGTCGACCAATATCATGCACGTCGCTTCCAGTGGGGCCCATAAAAACCCCCCACTTGTGACCTTTCACTCTCCTCCCATTTCACAGTGACCACATATCGATGATGCAAATGGGATCATAAGATAGAAAAGCCCAGGTTCCCAGGTCAACATTTGGTAAAGAGCTGCGTGACCCTCATTGAACTGTGAAGAGAGAAAAACAGCATCTTTGTTAGATTATGTCACTGATCTGTGTGGCTGTTTGTTACAGCAGCTAGTGGTCGCTTACTCACTCCCTGACAGCAGATGAATCAACCTCAAGTGGAGCTCCAATCATTTCACTTCCAGAAATTGCCAGAAATATTCTATCCCACATAGGAGATTCTTCTGGCCAGGGACCATGACCATTTCATCTCTAAATCCCCAGTGCTCATCATACCCCCCAGCCCAGAGAAGCCAACCAGTAAACCTCTCTATTTAGCAAATATTTGAAACTGCCCATTATGTATCTGATATTCTCCCAGGCACTAGGGAGACCAGTTGAACCATACAAATTACCTGATTTTCCAGAGTTTATATTCTAGTAGAGGACACAGACTACAATATACCATCAAAATATTTTAATCTAATTTCAGGTACCTGAAAGTATTGTGAAGAAAATAAAATGAAGCACTGTGGTATAGAGATCAACCTGGAATACAGGACTGTCCATAAGTTGGTCAGAAAGAGCCTTATCCAAGGTGATGACATTTAAACTAAGACTTCAATTTATTTATCCACATATTTATTTAGCAATTTTTTTTTGAGCATTTAATATGTGTTACTCACTCTGCAAGGAACTAAAAGTTGACAGATGTTTGCCGAGTGTACTAATGGATGAATTTAACATGAAATCCAGTTCTTTAATTTGGCATTTATGACCTGGCTTCAACTCACTTTCAACAAAGAAAGAGGATCAAGGCAGTAAAAAGGCAGAAAAGACAAGGACTAAAGGTCAGAGTCCGAGAGAGAAAAGGGAAACAGCAGAGGAGATGCAGACAGGCATAGTCTGACCCTGTGTCATTCCATTCCCTTCTATCTGCTGCCTTTGCTGCCCCTGATAACAGATGCCTCCAGAGAGACCCAGAGGTCTTCATCCTGGATTGTCCCATCCAACTCAGTAAGGGCACCTGGGATCCACTTCCTAATGACCCCCTTCATGCTAGGCCAGCATTCTCAGCAAAGTGCTCCCTCGGCTCTTCCAGCTCTTGGAGTCCAGATGGGCCCCCTTTATCTGGACCTACATTCTCCAGGCTTCTTCTGAGAACTAGCTGTTCTGGATCCACCTGAAGCATTCCCAGAAGGCCCAGGCCCATGAAGACTAAAGAAGGGAGAAAGCTTCTAACAACCCTTGTTGAAGAAATAGAATTCAGCATGACCCTAGAGACATTCTCAAACCTCCAGACAATGTCCAGGCTGTGACCTTGAAAATAAGTTGTGCCTAGTGCCCAGAGCGTTCATACCAGAGCTTCCTCTATGCTAGGACTGCTGATGTGACTTCCAAATGTCCCAGGGACACTCAATCCATTTTACAAGCAATTGAAATATCCTAAAACTGCTATTGTGTGAGAGTCTAAACCACATAGCCCAGCCTTCTTTTTTCACTCTGAGAGTTAAGTGTTCCTCTCAGACCACATACTACTATTATTCGGTCCTACTGTCTTACTCTACCTTTCCAGATGCCTTACGTTCTCACTGCATTAACACTCCCAGAACAACATTCCTCCTCTCTCTCCCTGTGTTTCTCCCCTCCCTCTCCTGGCGCTTGCTTTGCTTTTTTGTTCTCTCTCCCGTTTCTAGGTGTTTAAGTACGTTGTCCCTCTTCCATTCTTTATCCAGTGGATTTCTCATCCTTATGGACCAAGCTTAGCGTCTTTTCTTTGGAGAAATTTTACATGATCCCTCTAGATCAGGATTTCTTAACAGCAGCGCTATTAACCTGTGCAGCCACATAATCCTTTGTTGGTGTGGGAGGCGTTCCTGTACATTATAGGACATTAAGTAGCTGCCCCAGCTTCCAACCTCTAGATGCCAGTAGTAAGTCCTCACCCCATTTGATGACCAAATGTTTCTAGACATTTCTAAATGTCCCCTGAAGGCAAAATCACCTCCAGTTGAGAACCGCTGCTCTGGTTGGGAGAAGCTGCCAGATAGACCTTCCCAATATTCCCATAACATAGGAAGCTGCTGTGACAACCCTCCCCTACGCTAGCATTCATTATACTGGGTTGTAATGGCAATTTCCTCCCCGCTGCCAATTACATTGTGAAAACATGGAGGGAGGGATCTATACCAGCACATTGTCTACCCCTTGCACATAGCAGACTCTCAATAAGCGTGTTTGGATTAATGAATGCATGCACAAACCGGAGTTAGACCTTCAGGAATAGAGTCAATGCACCTCTCCTCCCCATACTTCCCTTCTACTCCAGTTGAGCTGACTCGAGCTATCCAATCTTACTGATTCAGGTCCTCTCTCTTTGCGAGACTCTCTGAGAAACTGGACTTCTGTTCCCATTCAGACCTTTGTCTTCTATCAGCATCCCAGTCACCAAGAAAGTCAAGTTTTTTAGTGTCTTTTAGAACCCAGCTTCAAATTTAAATTCGGGCTTAAAAAGTTTTGTCAGCCTCCTCCCCAGCCCCACAATGCCACAGTGCTGCTTCTGGAACCTCAGTTCCTTGAAAGAAGTTGCTCTGTTTTGTCTATTCATTTATATCTCTACACACACCCCGTTGCCAGCACTGTCTCCTGTCCACACAAGACGCATGCGGGAAGTGAGCAGGGCAATATTTGCTGAGTATGTGACAAGCACATGCCACTTTGAACTCTGTTCAAACCACTCAGCACACAGAATGAATAAACGCATGAATAAATAAAGAAATTAATTAGTCAATGAATGGGTGATTGGTTGTATGAAGCACTGTTTTAAGTGTTTCATATATGTGGTTTCATTTCACCTTCATGGGAAACTCATGAATCGGGTATAACTGCCCTTTGTAAGTCAGATGAGAAGAACTGGAGCTCAGAGTGATCACTTGGTATTAAATCAGGCAACTAAGAAATGATAGACCCAGAATCTAAACTTAGGTCCACTTGACTCCAAAATTCACGCTTTAAATGTTTGCCAAATAAGTTAAATTAAATTGCGTTGAACCTTCCAGGACTGACGATGACTGATCATCTTGACTAAATTCGGGGTCCCCAGTGACTCCAGGGACTCTTCTTCACAAAGACTGCACTAGCTTTAGAAGTGTTTCAAGGACACAAATGGGTCATAACAATTCTCTCTTGAAGCTTGGCTCTCACCATACCCTCCAAGAAAGGAAAGAGTAAAAATTGGGAGCCATACTTGAAGAGAGAACTTGACAAGCTTGATTTGTCTGAGGAAGACAAGTTAGGGAGGGGGCTTGGAATGGGAACAGAGGGGGAAGGGTTGAAGCTAAAGGGTCTGCAGAAAATGCCACTCTGTGGCCACAACCCCTGAGTTCACACCTCTGCAGGGTAGTCCCGTGGAAGAAGATTTGGGCTTGCTTTTTTATTGATCAAAGAAAATAACACAAAACAAAAAACACAGGTTGAAGGTAAGTAATAATGAATAACTCTTTATAGTTAGCACTGGAGACGGGGAAGGATGGAGAGATGGAAGGAGAGAAGGGGAGGGAAAGAAGGAAGAAGGGAGCAGAGGAGAGGAGACATGAGATGTCTTGAGTGGGTCTTCACTCCCTGCAACCTATCAAGCCTTATTAGAACAACTTCCTGTGGTGCTGGTAGGAGCTCAACATAGTACCCATTATTATAGCCATTGTCATTACAATTTACAGAGAGAATTTCGGCATGGGCGTGGCACTGGACCAACTGATCTTCAAGGTTCCTTCAAGCCCCAGACGCCCCCAGTTCTCACTCGGAAAGCCCCAAGTGGGACGCTTCCCTTCCTGTAGCAATCTTGCCATCTCACCTCCACTGCCCTTCACTGCTGTCTCTTTCATCTTTCCACCTCACCAATTCAAAATACGTTCCTAACACATGACAATAAAAGCGCAAATAGCAAAATTCAAGTCCCAAGATTCTGCCAAACCATCTAATCATAAAACTGACAAAGTCAAATGCAGAAAGTCTGTTGATCACATCAACATCACTCTAAATCACTGGTTGTATAAAAAAAATGCACACATTCTGTTGTAATATAGTATACTTACAAGGGAGGGGCCCCCCAAAAGAAAAAACTGAATTATCTTCTGGAGGGCGGGCCCACACACCCATCTGTATCAGTGTACTAGCTGGCATCATTGTAAGAGGCTGTGTTTGACGTCAGTGAATGTTTTTGAAAACTCTTCCAATGCGCCTGTCCATTTCACAATGGATGATTTACGAGCACACCTGCCCACACCAAGCTGAGTGTTCAGAAGTTTTTGACCAAAAATAGCATGACCCCAGTGCCCTAGAGCCTCCCTATTCACCTGATCTTGCCCCAAGTGACTTTTTTTTGTTTCCCTGGATGAAAAAATTTCTCAAAGGGAAACATTTCACCAATGTGGAACAGGTGAAACAAACAAACAGAAAAAGCAGAAGCACTGAAAGACATCAAAGTTGACAAGTTCAAAAACTGTTTTGAGCAGTGGGCTTCAATAGGTGCATTGCATCAAATGGAGAGTACTTGGAAGGTGACTGAAGTTTAAACATGTAAGAATAAATACACAATTTTTATAAATAAATTCCTGGTTTTGGGGGGTCCCCCCTCATATTTTAAAAATATTTATTGAACACTTACTATATGCCAGGCAAATTCAAGCACATATGTGTATACCATAAACATACATACATGCATACATGGATGTATAGGGTTCATAGGACAGGACACATACAGATACACAAGGATACAAAGACATATATTCCACAAATGTCAGCATATACATGAATGCACACAAATACACATGCAAGCACATAGCAAATGCGGTGTACCCATATATACGGTCACACAAAACCGTGCATGTTACATTAGAGTCTTGGTGCAAGCGATGGAAATCAACTCACATTGGTTTTCATTGTAAGGGAAATTTACTGTTGATCAAGATAAGATGGGACAGTGAAGCTGGGTGCAGAGCAAGGGTGCAACTGAGCCCCAGGGAAAACTGAACTCAGAGCCATGGGCATTATCAATTTCATAGCCCGCTTTGGGCTCTACCTCTCTCTGTGCTGGCTTTGCACTAAAGAAGTGTGTAGCCAAATGTGGGAACTACAACATTTATCCATGTACAAGAAACACGGCACAGGTCACGGGAGATAGAAATTACTACAAGTGCTTTCTGATTTCAAGACCGAGAGTCCAAGGGATAGGACAATTGATCAAGGTGCTCCTTTATTTTACTTAGCTTAAGATAGGTTATGCTGTGGTAACAATAAAAAACCCTAAAATCTCCATGGTTTACTCCCACAAGATGTTTTTCTTACTTGTGCTACATGTTTGTCATGTGCTGGCTATGGCTCTGGGACCCAGGGTGACAAAACAGCTCTTGTCTGAATATTGCAAGTCTCATGCAGAGAGGAAGGAGAAGAGGTGGCCAGCCATGCAAGGGGCATTAGAACATATGCTCAAGTGGGCCATATGTCACCTAGGCTCTCCTTCCATTGACCGAAGGAAGTCATCCAGCATTCCTGACATCAATAAGGGAAAGGAGACAATGAAGGTGGGAATAGTAATCCAATCTCCAATCATCTCATGACCATCCATGATCCTGTGAGTGGGTGCTAGAATGACTCCTCCCCTGACAAATTAAACTGGGCAGGCGAGGAGGACAAGCCGCCATGGTGGCTCCAGCAGCAGTGCTGGGAATAAGTTGTCCCAAATGGGGATTGCTGTGTAATTAATACCATTGTGTTACAGAGATATCTCAGATAAGCCAATGTGAAGACACGTGCTCAGCCCAATAAACCACATGGTGTACACATGTACATATACTTGAAAACTCCCACATGCAGATATAGGCACACATATGCAGGTGTGTGCATGCACATGTGAACCTGTAGCAGTACTTGTGCATGCATACCTACATGCACCATTCACATGTCAGGGTCCAGTCTGTCCTCATTTACATGTTAACCCACACCCACATCCACATGCCACCCTCAAGCACACATGCACACTCCAGCTCAGCGGGGAGTGGCTGCTTCTGCTGCTGGAGAGATCAAAGGCAGCTGCTCCCTCTGCATATTTAAGGAGCCCCTGCTGCTTCCCTGAGTCTCTTAGCTGAGCCCCCTGCCTAGCCAAAGCCCCACTCTGGGAAATGTTTCCTACCGCTGAGCTCCACCCCAGGGGAAAGGCTTTGGAACCTAATCACTTACTTCTCCAAGCCTTTTAGAAAGGACCAGAGGGAAGCCCCTGGCAGTGTGGAGGAGCTGCCTGGTCCCCAGCTCCAGGGCCCACTGCTTTGGTCAAGGCTACCAGGCAAAGTAGACTGTCCCCCTGAGGCAGCCACACTCAGTTCCAGGGAAGGTAGTGACTGACACTGTCCATTCCCCGAGAACTCGTATCCTCTTGAGGAACATTCATGCTGCCCAGAGACTCAATGTTAAATTTCAGTCTCTGTGGAACAGGGAATGAGGGGCTCCAGGTCACAGGCCTGACTTTGCCAAAAACTCATTTGGACCAGTCACTCCCGCTCGGGGCCTCAGATTCCTTGAAAAGTAGACATTCAGAGCTACTAGAAATCATCCAGTCCAAGAATGACAAACACCTAGCACACCTGCCACTGCCACATCCCCTTCCATGCCACCAGCATCATCACTAATCCACACAGAGTCCCCTCTAGCCCAGTCTGAATGCAGCCTCTTCATAGTTTTGCACAAAATACTTTTTGTAGAGATACTGATTCGTCAAAACTCGTGAAAGAAAACCTATTACCAGCCCTGATCTATTCCTAGGACTTCAGTGAAGCAATGAAGAAAATGAGGTCCAGAAGAGGAAAAAGTCTTCTTCTAACATCCCAGAAGTAAATTAAAAGGTTGAAATAGATGAACCCTCAACACCCCCACCCACTCCCCAACCTTACTCCCATCCAAGAGACAAATCGGTTTCACATCGTTTGCAGCCTCTGATTAATTGGCAAGAGCTGCAAGAAACACTTGTGTCGAGAACACTCCTCAGTGCCGTGCCTAGACTCGGTAAGAAAGAGCATCACGATCAACCACCAACCTCTGCCATCAGCGCAGGCCTACGGCGCCCATTGGAGCCCAAGAGACATGCTGGGCTAAATCACATTTACAATGAGAGAACAATGCACCTTCCTACACATGACCTCTCTGTAAAAGGAAATAAGCATTTTCCCAGAGGGTAGGTGCTTTGAGCTGAGCCCTGGGAAAGGTGTAGGAGCCTGTTTATAATGCCACTGCCAAGGAGGAGGTAAGTCCTGGGCTCAGCAGCCAACCAGCATTCCCTTGCTGCCCTTGGGACCCTGCCCAAGTCCATTTCTATCCTTGATTCAATCTGCCCACCAGAAAAAAAATGGGCATAGTACCCATACTCTCTGATTCCTTTATGTGATAATAATGATACCAAAACAACAACATAATAACAATTTATTGAGCACCTACCATATATCAGGTACTAGGCTTGCCTCTTTACACTGAGTGTGCCTAATTCTCTCAACATTGCTGCAAGCTAGGTTCTATATTCATACTTTACAGATACAGAAATAGAAGCTCAGAGAAGTTCTGTGATTTGCCCAATATCACTAGGTAGGAAGAACATAGGATTAAGCCCACATCTATCCGTCACCAAAGCCTCTTCTCCTCGAACTAAATAATGCTCAGGTATGTTCTGAATCAAAATAAGGGGCAACATGAGCTCTGAGAGTAATAAACCCAGAGAGATTTGGGGTTGGGGCAGAAAGAATGGGATACACAAATCGTGATAATGTTTCTCCCACCCCTCGCTTCTTAAATTCTGCATCTACTTTTCAATGGAACTTAAAACTGGAACATGATTGTCACCACCAATGAAGACAATGAAAAACATGCAAATAAACAAACAGGAAAAAAATAAGGAATACTCTTAACTTCCTAATCGCTCCACAAGAAATAACCATCGTTGCTGCTATAGTACATAACCTTCCAGCATTTTCCTGTACATACTTTGTTTACCTGAATTCATACTGCGGTACAATTTTCATAACCTGCCCTTTCTTTTCATGTTATTCATCTGCTGCATCATTTTAACTCACTGGTTAACAGTATATTGTGTGAGTGTGTCATATTTTATTTAATCAATATTATTGGACACTTTGGTTATTTTCAATTGAATGACATCGTCATTAAAAATAGTATAACTAAATCTTTGCACCTCTTTACGGTAGGTAATTTCCTTCAAACAAATTCCTAGAATTTGAGGGTAAAATAGTTGCCTAATCCAAACTGCCCTCCAGAAAAATTTATATCAATTCACAAATTCTGTCAGCTTCTCCAGATCTTGGCCGATGCTGGACATTTCCGTTTCAAACCCTCGACTGCTTCTTAACACTTGTGAACTTGAAAGCAGAGTGGTGCACTTTGGAGGGGTCTCGTGGGGCACCCGTGGGTTACAGGCATTGACTGTGAAAATGGACATGTTGATTTATTTAGGTGGACCGGTATTAGCACCACTAAAAAACAAGGAGGCGATAAACAGGTCATGTGACAGCACTCCACCACCAACAACCCTGCTCAAGACCAGACATCCCACACTGCAGAGTGCTGCCTGGCCAGCCAGAGAGCAAGCTCTGTGAGGGCAGGGACTAAGCGATATCTGTCTCGGCAATCTGAGAGGGCTTCGCGCAGGGCCCTGCGCTCAGGTAGAATCTCTGAATCTACAGTCTTTGTATCAGTCAGTGAGGAGATCATTAGGGGTTAGGCATCCAACCTGACATCCCACTAGGAAAACTGGAATTGGCGATATCCGTCTCAGAGCAGCAGGCATGGGGTTTGGATTCAGGAATTCTGAGCTCAGTCCTGGCTCCCCTGCTTACTTGGGGCAAATTCCTTAACGTCTCTGAATTGACTTGTCTCATCTAGAAAAAGGGACACCAGTACTGAGTCCATAAGGCTAGGTTAATTAATTAATGAGATAATACAAGTGAAAAAGCCTTGCAAATAGCAAGGTACTGATGTTCCTTGGACTATCATCATATCAAACACTTGGAGTTGTTTTTTGGATATCCCTCATCAGGGAAAATGCAAAGTCAGAATTAATCACTTCTAACTTTTCTCCTCCTTTAAAAATTCCAATAAATGATCAGGGTTGGGGGATTCAGGCAGATAAACTGAGTTTGAATCTTGACTTTACCACTCACTAGTTCTGTGATCTTGGGCTAGCAATCTAAATATTCTGAATCTCTCTCTGACCAGTGTGGTTCAGTTGGGTGGGCATCATTCCACAAAGTGAAAGTTTGTGGGTTAAATTCCCAGTCAGCACACATATCTAGGTTGTGGGTTTGGTTCCCAATTGGGGCATGTGCAAGAGGCAACCAATTGATGTTTCTATTTCATATCAGTGTTTCTCTCCCTCTCTTTCTCCCTCCCTTCCCCTCTCTAAAAGTAAATAAAGTCTTTAAAAAATATTCTGAATCTCAAGTCTCCTTGTCTCTAAAATGGAAATTATCAAAGTGCCAACTTCACAAAGAAAAAAAAATCAGTGTAAGGACTAAAGGTGATATTACATGTGTAAGTGCCTGGCCCAGCCTGGAGGTATAGCAGAAAGTTGAGAAATATCCCCTCTTGCTAACAACTATAAGTAGGAATCCCCTATCAATCAACCTCAGCCATCTATCTGTCATTTCTGTTGTGTAATATATCACCCAAAATTTATTGGCTTAAAATAATAACCATGCAGTTAGCTCAGAATTCTGTGGATCAGCAGTTAGGCTGGGATCTGCTGGCCGGTTCTTCTGCCAGCCTCTGCGGCGGCTCACCCACGTGCCTGCAGTCAGCCAGCAGTGAGCAGCCCCACTCACATGTCTGGCCAATGGCTGAGTATCAGCAGGGGAAGAGATGTAACTGGGGCATGGGTGTTATCCATGGGCTATTGGGGGATTGTTCACACGATTGTAAGTGTAAATTTCCTAACGTAGCAAGAGGGTAAGTCACTGTGCATAAGTTTGCTATTGTTCCTCTGGCCAAAGCTGGACTCATGGCCAGTCCCAGATTCAAAAGGTAGAGAAATAGATTCTAATGCTTGATGAGAGGAGCTCCAATACCATATAACACAGGAGTATACGTACTGGAGTGGGAAGTTTCCGTGGCCATTTTTACAATTTACCTCCAAGGTAAGTGCTTCCTCCAGGGCTGTCTGCTCGCTATGGCCCATTCACTTACACAGAAAGTAATTCTCCCTATGCGTGCCAGGACAGTCTTCCATAACTTTCCCAACATTCCTGCAAATTAGTGCCAAAATGGTGCCATGATCTCCAGCCTAGAAGCCTGAGAGCAGGAGATAGAGACAAAAGAACAAATGCTTAAATTATCTGATGAATGTCAGATACATTAAACTAATTTATGTAATAATGTAAGCACAGTGATGGGAAGGTAATATGAGAGACATAAATTATACATTATTATTGTCAGCTCTAGCACTTATCTTAGTGGTGTGTCAAAATACATCCTGAGATGTTAACATTTATAGAAATGAACAAGTGCTTGTGCTCAGGGATACAGCAGTGAGAAGCTGGATGTCATCAGTATGTATGCACCAAGACATCATAGTCATTCCTGAAATGACAAGGTAATAAGACAGTGCCCAGTGTGCTTAGCCTCCCCAGATAGCCCTGGGCTTGAATCCTCCTGGCATGGGTTCCAGGGTGTGGTCAGTGTGGGGAACCATGAAAGGAAATGGTCTTGGCGTCAGACAGGCAATTTACCAGCTCTCTAACCCAAGTCATTTCACCTCTTCTCCAAACCTCAGTTTTCACACCTGTGAAATGGCAATGGTAAAACTACCTTCAAAATTTTCCCATCAAGATAGAATAAAATTATTTTGATGTTCTCATGGAGTCACTTCCTGGGGAGTGACAGTAGGAGATGTATCAGAGGCACTATTAAACATGGGGAGCCTGAAAGGAGGTTGTTCAACTCATCTCAAGCACAGTTAGTGACTTCCTGACTGTGGTTTTGTTTATTCATCCCCATTCCATCCACAAGATACTGCCTGATGTTCCCCTTTTCCTGCTATGTTATGGCCAGCCTATAATTCTCATGCCCAGAGTAATATACCAGAGTATAATGCTAATAGCTACCTCCCAGGACTCACAAAGGTCTGGAGGGAACTGTGGGTTGATCTTTGATACATCCAGGGCATCCAAAGCAGGTGAAACTCAGGGTCCGAGAGGCTCAGAAGTCTCTGGACATCAGAGGAACCTGTAAGTAGACAACTCCCTTAATAAACATGGCCATGGGGAATCCAGGATACAGGGCCAAGCATGTGCACACCCACCTTCAGGAGGGATGACCAAAGGATGATAGCCCATCCCCAAGGGAACCAAGGGTGGGCCTCCAGCTAAACCAAAGCCAAGTCCTCAGTGCAAGCAAGCCCAGGGCAGGGGAAGTGAGAAGAGGAGCAGGCAGAAGCTCGGCTGAGAACCCCAGGAGGGAGACTGTGCGCAGTCCCCAGAAGCTCTCCATGTTCAGCAAAGGTGGAGGTAAACCAAAGCTGTTTTAATCCTGCCTACCCAGGATACCCACTGGTCTGGACACATGGGCAGGTGGAATCTAGAGGGGGGCAGGGTGGGGACTGAGCCCAGAAGCTGGGAGCTCGAGAAGCAGAAGCTAGAGAGGTAGAGTGGGGCAGCAATGGCCCTAGGGCCAGTATCCAGACCTCTGGGATCTGCCTCCTATCCTCTTTCCTTAAGACTCCCAGTTCCTGACCCTATTATTCCTTCCACGATTTCCACTAAGGCAATTCCAGATCTCCTTCTAGATTTCTGTTCTTTCATTCTGAACAAGAGTTAAAAGGCCTTGTCACTTAGACCATGCCCCTTCAGGACCAGCCTCCTCCCCAGGGCTAGGAGAAGGGAAGGCAGGAAAGGAGCCAAGAGCAAGACATATAAGGAGGTGCTCTCTCTCAGATTCAGGCAGGTACAGGAGCAGCACATAAGAGAGAGCGCTACCTTCAATATTGCACCCTGCTTGCCTCCCTTGCTCACCCTAGTCCTGGCCTAAGCCTCCACCCCCAGGGCCTGTGTGAGGAGTCTCGGGGTCACAGCAATGAACATCTTGGAGCTTCCAGGGCAATCCTCAAGGTCATACCATGCTCTGCCCTAACATGCTGCACTGGGAAGAGGAGAGCCATTCAGATCCCTTCCTGGACAGACACACCTTTTCTTGGCTCCTTATGGTTCCTGGGGAAATAAGCAGAAGATACTAATGCTTAAATCCAGTCCTGCTCCTCCTCTGTCTAGGAGGTCTCTATGGTAACCTCATCACCCATGGAATAATAGCCAATCTCCTTAACTTGGATTCAAGGCCATTGTCTATACTAACTTTTAGCGCACTTTGTGGTGACCACTTGGTGTATGAATGAACTGGATGGTGAGCATCTCCAGGACAGACAATAGCCCCTTCTCAGTGCCTGGCTCATAGATATCTGATCAGTTACTGAGCACTTATTCTGTGCAGATGCTGTTCCAGGTGCTGAGTACACTGGAGAAATCACCATACACTAAGACCCTGCCTTCAGGGAATTTACACTCGAGTTGGGAGTCACAAACAAAATGTAAATTAAATATGTAAGACACCATATGATACAAGTGCTAAGAAGAAAATAAAGGGGCAAAGGGACAGGGAGACGGAGTGGGGGATGCTGTTTTAAGTATAATGTTCAAGGAAGGCCTCTCTGAGCAGTTGCTGTTTAAGGAGAGAACTACAGGAATCTAGGGAACAAGCCATGTGGATATCAGTGTGGAGATCACTTCTGGAGTGAGAACAGCAAGTGTGAAGCCCCTCAGTGGTGTGAAAGGAGCAAATGCCTGTCTTCCCTCCTTCACACTCCCATGCTTCAGCCTCATCAAAAGCAATCTTTCATGCCTCGCGTGTTGCCACTGCTATTCTCTGTATTTGCCATGAATTTCACCCTCTTTTCTCTGCCTGGGAAACTCCTATGTATTCTTCAAATCCCATCTTAAAATCTCTTATTTGTAGGCCTGTCTCCTACAAATTAATAAGTCTTTCTCCTATACAGACTATGAGCTCTCCACAGGCAGAAGCCTCCTTGGTCCCACACTGAACTTTCTTTATAGCTGTTCCTACTAATGCTGATCTAGCTGACCTTAGTGGCTGCTCCCTTATTTCTAAGCAAATAATGTGTCTTTCTCTTCCACGGTCTGCAAAGACAGTAATAAGAAATGACTTCCTTCCACAGATGTATTTATAGGTTAATCTTGGACCCAACTTCGTAAAACCCAATCTCTGACAGATTAGTCATCTAATTTAATAAGCCAAAATAAGTAAGCCCTAGCACTATAATAGCAGATCCCAAAGAAAGAGCTTTACCTTTAGAATGTAACCTCCTCAAGGTCAGGACACGTTTAAAAAAAAAAAAATCATGTGTTTATTTGTCTAGCAATGCCTAGTGCTTTAGATGAAAGTCAGAAAAATGTATGATGAATGAGAAGTCGTGGGTCCTTCTTAGGAGAAAATGGTGGAGAAAAGTTTCCCTTTTGTTCAATCTATGCTGGTTGGCACGGCCAGATCAATATGTGGCATTCAACTAGAGCACGGTCAGCAAACCAGGACCCTAGGACAAGGATGGCCCCGGACTCCTGTTGTGGTGTATGAAGTTTTACTGGAACACGGCAGCTCCCACTCGTTTACCTGTTTCCTGTGACTGTTTTCACACTACGATGGCAGAGTTGAGCATCTGTGACATTGACAGAAAAAGTTTGCTGACCTGTCGATTAGAGGATCGTGGAATATAATCCACAGCCGCGTGCAGATTGCCACGGGAACAGAACTAAATGCTGTGATAAGTGCTTTCTCGGTGTCATTTCCTTTCTCTAAAATAGAGACAGTGCCTTTCTCGACTCTGTTTTGCAGAGCATTGTGTTGGTGTGATGATCACAGATCCCTCACCACCTGAAGGGGCCAAAGGTGGAGGCTCCCCAAAAGCCAGCTTCAGCCGGCAGGGATGCCAATCCTCTTGTCATCTGATCTACAACCCCCCTGACGCCCAACCAGCGGTATCATTTTCCCCATCTCCTTGCAAAGCCAAGCAACTTTGCCCACCCATTTGCCATTTGACAAAGTCTTTTAAACAGATGACTTTTAATAAGTTAATCCATTCATTGTCTGGAGCTCTGAAAACTGACATAAAAGCACAATGATGCCTAATTAAACTTGTTCTGTGAAAACTAATTTGTCAAACCCAGAAGCACAGTTCATAGATAAATGCTAATATTTGAAAGTCAAATTAAAGTTGAAAAGGTTTGTAATAACAGTTAATTAACTCTTGTTTTGTTTTCCTTCACTGCAAACTGGAACCAACTGCATTGCGGGCGTCTCTTTAACATTTTGGACCACAAAGATAAAATTCAAAGCTTTGAGATAAGCCTTTGATGTTGGTATTCTCTGCAGATTCGATATTATTTTAAGTCTCTTTGTTTAAAAATTCATTTTTATTATCCCTGCATGAAATGCATGGCAATTCCCCAAATAACGAGCCATCAGTGCAATTAACATCGTCGATCGACACCAGCGTCCTGATAATTAATACAGACGCGCTGCCTCCCCAGCGAGAACTGTGAGGGCTTGATTTTTCAGAGCAACTGTTCATTTACAGACTCAGCTTCAACCTAATGAAAATGGATTGTGAAACTTTAATGAACAAGACTTTGCTGTCATAATAATAAAGACTTTGAAACAACGTGGAGGCCTCCATAGCAAGCGTCTGGCGCTGAGCTTGTTGCTACGGTACATCAAACCAATTAAGCCATATGATGAATATTTACACTGAGGTTTTTTTCGACTCTATGACATAAGATAAACTTGTAAAAGTGAGCATTAATTCTGCATCAACAGTTTCTGACATTATATCGCCGCAAAGCCCATCAGCCCAACCAAAAGGCTGTGTCTGCCCACCTCTGTTTTGTCTCAATAAATGTCAACAAAGGATTAGAACGTTCTGAAACTCCAATTTGCATGCACAGGTTGTCAGTACAAGTGCAAGGAAAATATCTACCTTGAGGTGCATGTATGTTTGCGTGTGTGTGTTTTGCTTGTGGGCATGCGTAGGCTAGTACCAGGGTGGGCCGGGTTTGGATGATCGCTTCTCTGTGCCTGAGGGAGCATGTGTCTGCCTTCTGCACATAGATCCTAGAGGGGGAAGAGGGGGTAACAGTGTGCAAGTTCATTTCTCTGTGCATATATCATATTTGTGTATACGTTTATATCTCTGATAATGAGTATATGTGAGTGATTTTATGGTTTTGTTTAAATTTGTATGACTATTTCTTGTATCCATGCAACAATATTTATTGAGCACCTATTATGTACTAGACAATGTGAAATTACAATGGTTATAAAAATCTTTAAAAGCATCTCTACTCAGGGAGCTAATGCCTGCTGGGGGACTCTATATATCAATTAACATCCAGCACAGTAAAGCATGCAGGTGCTAAAATGGGAACAGGAGAGAGTATTTTTGGTGTACATAAAAGGGACACAGAACATAAATTAAGAAAAATTAACAAAGGCTTCTCAGAAGAAGTGTGATGTAATCTGAAGCCTGAAGATCAGGAAGAGTTAGCCAGGCAAAGACAGGGAGCCAGGTGAAGAAAATGCTCATAGGTAGCTTTGTTTGCAGACATGTATCATGCACATGGCGGTTGGATTTCTCTAGGGTCTGTGTGGGTGCCTGTGTGTGTCCTTGGAGCAACACATGGTTAATATACCTTTGTATACCCAGACCTCGATGTATAAGAATCATAGCACCCCCTGGCAGGAAATACTATCCCAAAACAGACACTATTCCTCTGGATGTAAATGAGGCAAGTAGAGAGCAAAGGATCTTGACTGTGGAAGGCTCGGGGCAGCAAGTCAAGCTTTCATGTACCCGTGATTGCCTGAGGTTCTCATTACAGAAGCACAGAACTTCCCAGGGGCTAATAGAAGATAGATTGACCCTTTGATTTTGAACACAAGGTTAGTAGCTTAGGAATTTGCAAGTCAGAGATTTCCAGATAATGTTCTCCTTCAAGGACAAGTGCCAGATACAGATAAAGTCAACCAAACCACAGTAACTTCTGAATGAGCTGTATCTCAGTCATATACCACTGTGCACATATGCATGGACATGACAGGACAATCCCTGATCTTAGTTGTCATTGCTCTCAGAGAAGCATCAGAGAGCAGTGTAAGACTCCACACATTTGTTTTCCACTTGGAAGAGAGATCATAACTTACACTATGTGTGTCCAGACAACATCCAGGTACAAGCAAGGAAACAAACAAGATGGCGATCAGGCAAAAGCGCTGTCACAGACCCACACAATTTATCCAGAGGGGGCCCTTTGGGCACTTAGAAACTCATGTTACTCACGAAAGTTTTGGCTGTTCTTTTCCCAGCCTACAGAAGAAAAGAGGCAACGAATTAAATTTGTAGAGAAAGCTACCATTTGCAGACACATCAACAGAAGGGACGAGGCGGAAGTTTGTCCTGGGGCCATTTATCATGGAAGCACTCAGCCTGACCCGCCCTCCCCAGGGCCTCACTGAGCAGTGCTTGCTCTTCATAATGACGACCAGGAGTCCCCAAGAGACAGTTAAATCATACTCAGTTCCCTCTGGTGAAGAAAGGTATAAAGATCTGCAGCAAAATAATGTTTAAAAGGTTTGAATGTTCAAAGGGCTAGCGCCTGGCTATCAAGAAAGTTCGCCTATCGCCCTGGCCGGTGTAGCTCAGTGGATTGAGCGCGGGTTGGGAACCAGAGGGTCCCGATTTGATTCCCAGTCAGGGCACATGACTGGGTTGAGGGCCAGGTCCCCAGTGAGGGCCATGTGAGAGGCAACCATACATTGCTGTTTCTCTTCCTCTCTTTCTCCCTCCCTTCCCCTCTCTCTAAAAATAAAAATAAACAAAATCTTAAAAAAAAAAAAAAAGAAAGAAAGTTCGCCTATCCAAGTTCATATTCACAAGCATATACTGAGTGCCAACTAGGCATCGGGCTAGATGCTTCTGACAGTCATCTCCTAGAATCCTTACCAAAACCCTAAGAAGCAGAATGTATTACTCCCATTTCAGAGACAAGGAAATCAAAGCAGAGAGAATTTGAGTAGTAAAGGGCAAGGGCACTTCTTTTGCTTCTCACTCTTTCTACTTCTACATTCTTCTTTTAGAACATCAAATTGCCCCAGGGTTCCAGAGTCCTGAGGTCTTACAACAGATGCTTAAAATTATCCCACACATCAATCCTCGGGCAGTGTTGTCACTAATTGAGAGACTCTCTTCCCTTTGCATTTTTCCAAATCCTCTGTCAGGATCCTAGTTCTGGGTTGGCCTCCTTCTCAGAACAAGCAGAAATAGGGATTTCTGAAAGCAAAGCTTGAAGAAAGATGATAGATTACTTAGAGTAAAGCATCAGAGTATAAAACCCTCCTTGACAGACTAAAAGGGCGTGGGGAAAGGAAAATCACATTGATGATTTCCCGTGTATTCCCTCATTTAGTTTGCACAACCCTCTTGTAAATATGTACATCTATAATGTGCTTATGTACATAAAGGTACATTATAGAACTCACCTATGCTGTGCCAGGCACCATGCAAGCATTATCTCTACTCTGGATGACGCAGCAAGTGAGTAACATGACCCTAAGAAATCTGAGGTGCAGGGAGGTTTAGCAAGTTGCCCAAAGTCACAGAACTATGAGTGGGGGTGCCAGGACTTGAACAAAGGCTGTTTTCGTCAACTTACGTTGCTTCTGAGAGTAAGTCCCCAGACCCCCCAAATGCTAAATCTACACATTTGGGAAGATCTTTCTAGTTTGGGGTTCATGGTAGAGAAAAGAGGGTTGACTGTATCTTATCATGGGTTACCGGGGCCACCTAGCTCCCTGGATGGGGTCTATTGAGTTTCCAAGGGTGTGGGGAGAAGACTTAGTTCTGTGCCTCCTGAAGGCAAGAGAGCCTGGTCACCCGGCCTGGACTAGAGCAGAGACTCCCATGGACCTATGGACCTCAGACATCATCTTGATTAACCTCTTTGCAACATGCCAGAGGCCTCTATTGAAAAACTCTCAGTAGTTGTGAATTTATCTCAATGAAACACATTCTGTCTTTATAGAAAGATAGAGAATTCTTGTTCTACAGAATCAGAGTTAAAACCTGCCTCTCTATAGGTCCCACCCACTGGCCCAACTCTAGGCCCATCCTCTCTGGGACCCCTTTTCCATTAAGAGGATGGCAGCAGTGAGCCCTCAGGGTGCATGCGTGGGGTCAATTCGCCTCAGTGAGCTTCAGTGGGTCCCAGACCTGTAGACAACGAGGCAACCAGACTAGCACGAGCCCTGCAATGATCTGACTGGTCCTGTCTACACTGGGACTGAAGGAAGGGCACGTGCTCTGGTCAATTAGGCTTGAGACTCTACAGCCTCAGCTGGTCAGACTTCCGAGAAGACACTATCCCATCAGATAGCATCTCCTTTTCATCGTCGACGTTGGGGTCCAGGACCTTTGTGAATCATTAACCCAAGAGGCCTAAACATTCATTAAGTGCTTAACGAAGGACCTGGGAAGAAATGTCCACTGAGTATACAGTGTTATTCTTACTATTACTATTATTGCTGTTACCTGGCAATAGTATCCAGAGTGATCAGCAAGGGTGATCAGCAAGGGTGATCAGCACTAAGGCTCACTAAAGACCCCACACACCTTTGATGAATGTAAGTTGTACTAATAAGGAAATCTGGGTTTTAACCACAGCCCCATCATTAAAGATGAGGAGGAGGAAGAGGAGAGGGATTTTGATGATAAGGGACACAGCAAGAACAATCACCATTTATACCATGCTTATAAACACCAGGCACACTAAACTGAATGCTTACAACAACCCTGTAAAGTGATCTATTATTTAGCCCCACGTTACAGATGAAGAAACTGAGGGTTAGAGAGGTTAAGTAACTTGAGGCCACATAACCAGTACATGATAGGATTACAATCTTGGTGGTCCAAGAGTCCCTGAGCCCCTGCTACTAACCACTATGATATTAACCGCTATGATATTTCCTGTCAGTAACGCGCTGTGTGAGTTTCAGCAAAACACTTCCCCTCCCTGGGCCTCTATTCCCCATCACCCAGGGCTTTCAAGCTCCCGCAGTCCGTAGTACCGACCTGAGAGAAGCAGTGGAGGTCCTGGAGAAGCTGAATCTTCCCCGCTGAGTACCCCACCCTCCACCCTCCTGCATATGAATTCCCTCTTGGCTGCCAGGGCAGCTCTCAGGCTCATTTGAACATGCAAATCAGGATTAATTATTCAAGACTGGGCCTACTTTGCATACCAATTCTATTTTCTACTGTGTGGAAGGTTCTCACCCCTTTTAACAGTTTAGGATAATGTATACCAGACCTCAAACATGAAAACAAAAAGTTTTTACAATCTAGAGGAAGAAGGGATAGGCTGGTTTCTTTTGCTGGTTGTTCTCGCTGGCTGGGCTGGGCAGGGCTGGGCAGGGCTGGGCAGGGCTGGCTGGGGCACCAGAACAGCAGAGGCTCCTACAGGCTGGAGTGGTCTCTGCCATTGATGGTGAGCTAGAGGCTCTTGAATTCCAGGATCATAGACACCCTAAAGAATCTCATGAAAGCTGTGGAGGCTTCCTCTCAAAAAATGTGCTAAAGCACATAATGTGGCATTTGGTTACGGAGCTTTTCCTAAGGACCTGAAGTTCATCCCAGGACCTCTGACTAAGAAGCCAAGAATGGTGCCCCAGCCCATGTGGCTAGTTGGCTGAGTGTTGCCTGATGAACTGAAAGTTCGCTGGTTTGATTCCTGGTTGGAACACATGTGTGGGTTTAGGTTTGTTCCCCCAGGGGGAAGACAGGGGGCCACCAATCAATGTTTCTCTCCTACATCAATGTTTCTTACTTTCTCTTTCTCCCTCCCTTCCCCTCTCTCTAAAATTAAAAAGAAAAAAAAAAGGCCAGGAATGGCTCAAATCAGAAATACTGTGGGAATGAAGGCTTTTTGGACTCTTGGGCATGCAGATGTGTCAGTGGGAGTTAAGGAACATACCTGAGTCAGTGGCCCCCAACCTGATCAAGCACATTTATCAGCGATGCCTAAAGACCCCTATGTCCTTCACTGAGATCAAGGTGGGCCTTGATTGGCTTACCTGAGAATACACACTTAAAGGAAGATATCTCCAACCACACTTCTGCAGAAGATGTAAAAATGTTACTTATAAATTACACCATTTTATATGAACATAACACTAAAAATGACCACAGAGAAACAAAGGTGAGAAAAAAATAAGTAAAATTTTCACAGACATTATCATTGAGTGCAATAATAGGCTATTTTTCTTATTGCTGATTTTCTTTTTTTTTTAAGATTTTATATATTTATTTTTAGAGAGAGGGGAAGAGAAGGAGAGAGAGAGGGAGAGAAATATCAATGTGTGGTCACCTCCCATGCATCCCCCACTCCACCAGGGACCAGGCCCGTAAACCAGGCATATGCCCCAATCAGGAATCAAACCCCCTGGTCTGCGCTCAGTCCACTGAGCTACACCAGCCAAGGCTGATTTTCTTTAATTTTTTCCACTTTTGCCTCATGATGAAAAATACATGAAGTTTACATTAAAATTTTGAAGGTGAGGGGGTGGCCTGATTAGCCTCCGAGCACAGAGACAAATGGATGCTATCACGGCGTTAACAAAATAATAAGTGAAGTTTGGGTTAACACGTAGGGATGGTTACGATGACTCAAACACAAGCAGAGAAGAGAAAACCGGTTAGAGGAGAAAGAGAAGAATGAACCCTGCGCTCAGAGAGAGGCAGAGGGCAGGACACATGCTGCCATGCCTCCTCCGAGAAAAAAGAGGAACAAGTCACGCCCTGGCTCCTGACTCCCCCGGGGAACCTGGCTGAATTCTGTAACACAGCTCTCATCTCCCCAATAAAGTCTCTTTTTGTCTAAGTTGGTTTGAGTAGGCTTGGTCTCATGTAACCAAATAATACCAAGGACAGTGTGAAGCCAAACAGAGCAAGTGTGTGATTGAGTGTCTGTGACATCTGAATGAGTGTGGGTGACATCTGAGAAATTATGTGTAACATCTGCCTGGGTGTGTTTGTGTAGCTGGCTGAGTGTGTGTAACATCCAAGCGTTTGTGACATCTTGAGAGAGGGTGCGTATGAGATCAAAGTCAGTGTATGTAGCACTGGAATAAGTATGCATAGTTAGCTGGAGTCAATAAATGTTTAAATCTGTGACCTGTCAGTTGTAATTTCCATCAGTTTCCCCTCCACAATCTGGTCTTACACTCAGCCCAAGGGTCCCATCTTTGCAAATCTCACTTGCGGTCAGGGCAGACCTTCTCTGGACACATTTGTGCCCAGCTCCCTGGGCACCCCCTCCCTGCTCCTCAGGCAATGCCAGCTGATTCTCTCCAACCCCTTTGGGGAACTCAAGCTCAGGGCCAAGGGGCAGCTCCCACTTAATCTTAGCATCAGGCCAGGACCTCATCTGATGCTCAGAGCCACCTTGGGTGTCATTAGGACAGAGGGAGCTGCTCCCATGTCACAGATAAGTGAATAGCCAGGATTTGAACACCATTCTCTCAACTCCAGAGCTTGTGCCCTCCCCAGTATGTCGCACTCCTCACAACCAGACTCTGCAGATGTCATGGTCTGTTTTTCTCAGCTCCAATCAGGTCTCAGTTCATTTCTAATTTCCTATCAAGAGCTCCCAGATGGGCGTCCATGGAAGCACTGAGCCTCTGGCAGCAGGAGTAGCTACAGACCTCACTTGCTGGTGGCTTTCAGCCCACTGGCACAGGGGTTAACAAAGGACACTGAACCTGCAAGTTGTACAGACCTACATCTGAGTGGTGCTGGGAAGGTAGAGTCGTTCTGCTGGTTTTGTGGGATTGATTTTCTTTGGAGAACTGATGACATAGAGATTGCTGCATGATGAAGCTGCTGTGAGTGTTTCATCCAGGCCGATACAGAATCCAGAAAACCCAGGAGAGACGTCCTGGTTGCTCACCATAACAGGAATGTGTGTTTCTAAAGCTCTATCAGAGAAATGAGGAGACTCCAGTGGTAACCGATGGGTGCAAGGAAGGTATCTTACTTGGCTGAAACCTAGAAAAGGAATGTATTGTTTCACCAGGTGCTGAGGCCACTGGGGTATGTGACATTGGGGGCTGACCTTGTTTTATGCTATTTCCTTCCCTGTGGGTCAAATGAGACATGTCCAGCCCACAGGGCCATTTTCGGTGACCAGTAAAATTGTGTGGGTAACTCCCACTCCATTCACCAAACTGCGTCTGCCTTTCCAGAAGTGAATCCCTACAACTGGGCTTGCAACTCTAATGGGAGTTGCTCTATAAAGTGAACCCTTTGGCTACAACCCCACCCCTATCCAGGAATCATACAGAACAATATCCTTCCTTGACACCTCACTGAATAAATCCATCAGAGCCTCCCTTGAGAGCAGGATTTTGTGGAAAGGAACATATGAGGAAACTGGATAAGGTTGGGGAGAGGTAGAGAATGTAGAAACATAAAGACGCCAAGCTAAAAGCATAGATGACAAACCGTACCAACATCTCGATTTGCAGGAGGCCCGTCCACTCACGTTCAAAGTGGAGGTCCTTGTGGCTGAGCACTGATAAAATTATTTCTGCATGTTGGGCACGGTTGTAAGCACTTCGTATCCATTAACTCTCTTAATCTTTTTTTCTCTCCAGCTCTTGGGCTCACTACTTCACACTGATAAAGTAATTCATGGGCTAAAAGATGACCAAAATGACTAAGATGGAGAAGTGTGATAGCAAGACAGTAAGAAGAAAGGAAATGGCCCACGGGGTATCTCTTTTGTGTCACTGACATCGGTTTCGAAAACATTTTCCTGCTCATATTTTCCATAAACTATTTTCAGGGGGTCTATTTTATCCTGGCTGTCTTTTTCCCACTTGGCTAGGAAACCATTGAATGAAAAATGGTAGATTTCTATTAGAAATAGAAGGCAAAATCACAAGCGCCACTATTAATGAGGTGATTTAAAAATATATATATTCAATCAAGAGTAATTGGGGCTGAGCATAGTAAGTCATGGAAAATTATAAGCTCTGCCCACTCTGGGGCATGACTGACTATTAAAATCTTTTTCACACCATTGCCTACAGAAAGCAGCTGGGCACCGTGCCACCAGGGATGTGGCAGCAGAATGGCCTCATTCCCTAAACAGGCTTGCAAAAAGAGGACAGTCCAATGGATTGCTGAATCAAACTTAACCATTTATTCCATGCTAAGTGGGTTTTTGACAAAGAACAATCAAGAATTTACACCTCAACAGTAAGTCATGGGGTAGCTTATTCATCTGAAAAACATTGATTGAATATATTTACTGAATACCCACTATGTACTTCGGCATCGGGAATCCCATTTCCATTAATTCTCAAACAAAGATAGAGCCCATTTTATTCACTCTTTTTCTAAAGGCAGAAACTGGAGTTGAGAGAAACCAGAGTGATCTGCCCGAGGTTCCATAGAGCATCTGCGGCAGTGCTGCAGGTGGACGTTTTGACTCCACTCCCAGAGCTCTTCTCAGGACCCTACGGATGCCGAGTTTGCTTGTCCTGCCTCCCCCAGCCATAACTCAATAAAGACCAACAAACCTCAGGTAACCAGAACTTTCAGCCCCTGGGCTTTTTCTTTAATATTCCTTCCCATTTTATTCAGAGCTAAAGAGAAAGCCTTGGTAGTTGAAAAGTTTGGAACAATTTCTAGGTCTATTTTCTGTTCTGGCCCATGCAGAGAACACAGTGAATTAGAGACTGTGAGGAAAGAACTACTTGCAGAAATGATCTCTTTGCACTCCTTCTCACAGTCCAGGGCTCGCAGGGATGAGAGTCCCAGAACCCCTGAATGTCCAAGTTCTCTTATCTGGTTCCCTATGCTTGCCCCCCTAACTTCAACCCCTTGCCCACATCAGAGATTAGGACCCCAAAAAGGGCAGGAAATTAGCAGACGTAGATATGGGCCGATCCTAACATATATGTTTTCTTTCATACTAATAAATCCTTCATATGAGGCCATGTCATAGCCCAGGTTTCATTAAAAAAATGGGGGGAATATAAAAATCTTATTTCAGGGAAGTATTTGATTAGCTAGGGTCTATTTTATCAAGGTGAGCAGACACATTGTGTGATGAAAAGGACTCTGAATCCAGCATCAGTTAACAAGGGCCCTAGTCTCAAATTCACTCTCTTACAGGTGTAACCATGGGACATTTATTGAAGCTCTGTGGGTATCAATTTCTTCAACTTCGGGTGGAACTACTGTTACTTACCTACTTCACAAGATGCTTGTGAAGATCAACTTATATAATGACTATGAAAGTTTTGGAACATTTAAAATTGCTGTCAAAATTATATGTGTCTTGTGTTTGTGACTTGACCCAACAGCATCCCAATCTGTGACATACGTAATTTAAGCATTACCAGGACCATAAATGGAGTAGCTTGAAAAAAGCAAAGTCTTTGGGATCAGATTGATGCTGGTTCAAATGTTGAATCTATCACTTTCCAGCTGAGTGCTCTTGAACAAATTAATTATGTTCACTGAGTCTCAGGTTTTGGTTTTTTTTTTTCTATCTATAAAGTGAAGACAGCAGTACTTTTGTGACTGACTTGTGGAGAGGACTGTAGTAGTATGCTGATAAAGATTTAACTGCCATTTTCTGACCTGCAAAAAAAGCCTGCTATGAAGCATCTGCTGGTTCCTGTGAGGTAAATACCCTCACTAAAGGTGACATCACGTGACCAACATGACATCACTGGACGCTGAGTTGGGAAGTTGAGCACACTTGGTTTTGCAGACCAATCTGAGCCAGTGCTGCCAGCCCACTTCTCAGATTAGATCGGCTAATGAATGGAAACCCCCAGAATAAGTGTCCCATTTACCAGGAAATCAATATATGTACATAGTGGGGGGTTGTTGTTGTTGTTGTTTTTCTTGGGCCCATCCTCCAAGGTTCATAATCTGAAACAGATACTGAGGCAACCTGGAGATGGAAGGGGAGACTCAAGAAGAGTCATTCCTGGAGTAAAGAAAAAGGAAGGGGCATCTTCGTGCTGCAATGGAGACCAGATAACTAGAGGAAGATCATCAGATAAAGAAGAAATCTTTTCACCAAGCCCTGAAAACAGTGAAGGACTAGAATTCCTATCCAGTCTTGGTATCATCCAGATCCCCTTGGGTCCACCATCTCCTAGGTAACTAGGGCAATGTGGAATTAGTTGCCTGGCAACAATGCCCACCTTTCTATTCCTGTATACACCCATATGCCTGACCTCTGATGTCATTCCCTCCCCACAGGCCGTTGCCCGTTCCAGCAACATATCTTTCTACAACTACCTCCAGCCCCTGGTTAAGCCAGGTCCCAGGCCCACTTAACCAGAGTACACCTGCCCAGAAATCTACCAGTCAACCTGCTCTCATGGAAGAGAACACCAAAGACAAGGAGCGCAGGTCAGGAGTCAGAGTCTTACAGTCTAGTCTCAGCTCCACACAGGACCAGCTACTGTGGCACCTTGGATAGGCTACTTGACTTCTCTGAGTTTTTGTTTCTTTATCCCCCAGACAGAGAGTTCCCACTTAGCGGTGCAATGGATATTTTCTTTCATCTGCAAAGTGGGGGATTATAATGCCTTATGGGCCAACACACAGAGCTGTCCCGGGGTCCATGGGTGTGGAGAGTCCTCTGATGTACATCAAGTGCAAGGGGAGATGAGGTGATTGTCACAATCACCAGAAATACTGGCTTCAAATAGGCTTCCAGCCTCTCCAGAGTTCCCCACAGCTAGCCTGAGGCCTTGGCACCAGGAAACCAAGGGATGAGTGAAGGCAAATCTCTTCCAGTTCAAAGCAGGTAACAAGTTCTAATGGATTTTGAAGAGGGTTTGTGCTCCTGCCCTTAACCATTGTAGAGCCGTTTGCACAGGCAGCCTGGATTCCTGCCCAGCAGTCCTCTCTCCAGGAAGAAAACTGGCAGCCCTGGGAAGTGAGCAGCTCTCAGGTTGGACTTGATTAGCGACCAATTTGGGACTGTTAGCCAAGCCTCCAGTATCATCTCAGTGTATTACTGGCCCAGCCTGGGCTGCAGCTGGCTGCTCTTCCAAGCTGGACACTTTTACGTCCAGCAGAGCTCTCCCTGCACCTGAGGCAAGAGGCCAAGGTGACTGTGGCCCATTAAAAAGATGGAGAGAGAAATAACTCACTCAGTAAGGTAATGGTGTGGGTGGGGATTGAGCTGGAGCTTTAATTAAAAAAAAAAGTCCTCAATAAACAGTCTTAGGCCTTGCGTGTAATAAGTATGGGAATTTATAAACTCTCCCCAGCTATAGGGCTCTGATGACTATTAAACTTCACATCTGGCAGAGGAATTTCAGCCTTATGGGCTAACTGCACTACTGTACCTCTGCCAAGGCAAATAGGTTGGCAACCCAGGAGGGAGGCTGGGGAAACCGTGCAGAGGCTGCCCCCCGCCACCCTTCAAGAGCTCCTGGGGTCAGACTATCCCCCAAACAGCGCTGGCTCGTAGTAAGACCAGTGTAGGCAAAAGGCTCTCTTTCCTCCTCCTTTCCTGGCCTCTGCAGGAACCTGGCACTCACTCCGGCCTCCCTCCAGTCAAAGCATTGCTTGTAGGAATGCAAGTGAGAAGGGTCAAATCCCAGAATAATGTGTTACCTCTTCCCTGGGGGGCTGGTGTTGCCTTGTATACTTAACAACCCTCACTTGTCAGCATGGCATGCAAAGCCCCCCACCATCTGGCCCTTCTTACCTTGTTTCTTGACACTCTCTGCCTCCCACTTAGCCCTCCACGGGCACTCTTCATACAGTCTCTTACCTCTGGGCTTCTGCTTCTGCTGCTCCCTCTGCCCCGATGCCAACTCCCTCCTAGTCTTGCCCAATGCAAAATGGTTGTGAAGTGCATGGACCCCAGGGCCAACCTAGAGACTGAATCCCAGCTCACCAGTTACTCTGTTTTAGGCAAATATTTAACCTGGTAATACCTCAGACTTCTCCACTATAAATTGGAAATTATGATACCTACATCATAGAGTTATTGTGAGAATGAAATGAGTATATATGAGTACATATACATGTGTGTGTGTATGCATTGTATTTGGCACACATTATATAGCTATTTGTTGTTGACCTACAGGCCAAATCCATCTTTTTTTTTTTTTTTGCCAAATCTTACTTATTTTCATAAATACAGCTTTACTTCTGGAGCATAGCCACACCCATTGTTTATGATTATCTATGACTGTTTCCTGTTACAATGGCAAAGTTGACCAGTTGTGACAGAGACTGTATAGCCCCCCTAAATCTAAACAATGTACTATCTGCAGAACAATTGTGTTGACCCCTACTTGAAGATTGAGTTAAAGATGATGCTGGCTCTGAACCCCCTCAATCCCAAGCTGCATTGGACAGTATCCTTTCTGTACCTATCCCTGTATCTCATCCTTTCCCTGCTGGACACTCTTCACAGCACTACAGCGATTGGCTGGCATGTCTGCTCCCTCCATTGGATTGTGAGCCTCCTATTGTTTTTCTCCCATAGGTCATGGTGAATAAATTATAAATAATAGATGAACTAGGAAGGGATCACTGTTGATCCCTGATCCACAGAGACTTGAGCACAATCTAGGAAGCTGAACCATACTCCCAATTTGGGATGGAGCAGATTCAGGTCACCCAGTGGGAGCTTCTGTGACATTACAGGAAACACCTCCATCTTTCCTGATTCTTGTCTGTGCTTCCCAAGACAGAGCCATTTCAGATTCAAATAACTTCAAAAACATGAGCTCATGGGGGAGAAGGAAGAATACCCTTGATATCAACACACAAATTTTTATTATTATTAGTTTGGTGTTTCAAAAGCTCATTTCTCCATCCCCTTTCCCTAACCTTAGGGTAATACTCAGAGGTAGCTCACCAAGTTACTCACATGAGGTTGGAGAGAATGTGGAGGGAGGGGAGTAATGAGGCAAAATGGGGCTGAGGATCCAAGAAACACAACAAGGAATAACATTCCCAAGTCATAGGGAGGCTGAGAAAATGGAAAGATGGCCAAGTCTGAGGTTTTCTAGAACTTTCTTCTGCCTCGCCTTTACTCAAGAAAAGGACCTCTAAGCTAGAAGATAAAAGTAGGAGAAGAAAGGATGCTATGACCTTGATGAGCACCTAATGTCATGTTCATATAAGAATGAGCTACTAACTCACAGCCTTGAAATAAATTATTGTCTTGACAGCAGGGATGGACAGTCCTCTATGTGCCACTGAAGGAATGAGGGGATTTAGTGATGGGCAGGTGAACAAGCACAGATGAGAAAGGAAACCCTGCCCCTGCCCTCAGGGGGTCTACCATCTAATGAGAGGTTAAAACCAGTAGGACTGTAATCGCCCCTGTAAACCTGAGTGCAAACCCAACCAACAGTGTGCAAATGTGCCCCAGAGACTAAATCAGTTTCTATTACTGTGAAACCTCAGTTTAACCAAAGATTCCCAGCCAGTGACGCACTGACTGTAGCAATACTTGAAACAATAAAACCTCCTGTAACAGGGAAAGAATTCAAAGAAGCCCTTGGGGTCTTTGTAAAAAGGTTTGGCCTATATAAACACTTGCTGTGTAATTGAGTACCCAAGAACACGGGGCAAAAGAAGAGGTGGCATGTAACTCTGACATAGTTACCAAGAGGACCACAGGCAGCAGAATCCCAGAACTGGAAGACACCACCAGTTTAGCATTTTTCTCACATGTATTCTTGGAGCTGTTTCTAGATATTTTGCCTAGGAATTGTTAAGTAGGTATCTTTACAGTAGAGCCTTTACTACGTTCTTATGAAGTATGACTCTTGGAAAGGGATAGAATAGAGAGCATTTCTTAAATATCTTACATGATCAGAAAACACCTTTCCTGTAGACTCAAGCATCACCCAGCTCTCATGTTCTGCAGAGTACAGTTAGGAAAACAATCAAGGTGTTGGTAATATTATGAGTAATTTGAGGAAGGAGTGACTCACCTTTTTGGTATTGCCGGTGCCCAAGAAAGGATGTGGCACAAAGTGCTTAGAAAATGCTAGTGCAATGACACCAACCCAAAGTTAAGACGTGGACATCCTGAGCTTTAATGACAGATAGGCAATAGTCTCCATTCTGTATAGACTTTACATAGCACAGAGAAATTCAGTGAAGATGCTTCTCCAGTCTCCAGACTCCACTTACTTTCATCTGAAATTAGCAGGTATTCCCGCCTGCTAACATGGCAGAGAATGCTTTAGCAGAAACACCCGGGCCCGATATAAATAAGTTTCTAATAATCTCATGAACAAAATTCTATAACACTCTTGTTGAATCCTTACATCTTCTATCAAATTTCCTGGAAATTATAGAAATAATTTTAACAGCTACATTAATTTCCTCTTGAAACATCTCAACATATCAACTCAAAATTAAGCATCAGAATTCTGCAGTTGCATTTAAATATGTTAATAACCACAGGTAAACAAACCCAAGGCTGAAATTTTCTACGAAGAATGGAGGGTAGTTTGTTGCAGGCTCATAAACACAATATAGAATAATTATAGGCTAACACAACCTTGGGAACATGCAGAAAGTTTACAAAGATCAATTACTCATAAAAAAAGAAAAAAATTAATCAAATGAGAGAGTTATCTAGTAAATGGCTAGAAAACTTGATGGAAGTTCCTCTGATAACACCATTTTGATTTGATTAGTTGTACTATTTTTATATCTTTAGTAAACAGAGTTTGATTATACCACTAAGTTCCTTTTCTGCAGAAATACTACACACCCATTAGTGGCAAAGAACAAAGGGTAGAAGGAAGATTCAAAAACATTTAAAAAATTACAAGTCGTCCTTCTCTCTCCTTCTCCTTGTGTTCTAGTGCTGTTAGTTTGCAAAGGCTGCCACGGCGCAATACCACAGATTGGGGGACGGAACGGAAATGTGTTCTCTCACAGTTCTGGAGGCCAGAAGTCAGAAATCAAAGGGTCGGCAGGGCTGCTTTCTCCTTGGCTCATAGATGGCTGTCTTCTTCCTGTGTTTCCACGGGGGTCTTCCCTCTGTCTCCACCTGGGTCCAATTTCCCTCTTCTTCTAAGGATACCAGTCATATTGACCTCATTTTAACTTAATTACCTCTTTAAATACCTCACTTCAAATCTGGTCACATCCTAAAGTACCCCAGGTTAAGATTTCAACATATGAGTCTGGGCAGACACAATTAAGCCCCCTAGACGCTAATCTTCTCTTCCTCCATTTTTAAAGGAGAAACTATCCCTGCCTTAAAAGTTTTCCTCTTACAAATTTATACTCCCTAAATTTGTCATGCATATCAAATTAGCAATTACACATGTGTCTACTGATTTTATCTCCTAAATTTCTCTTCCTAAAGTCCTCCTGATGCTTCACTTAGATTCTCACAGCAGCTTTTCCCCTGGCTCCTCCCGACATCCGGCAGCCACGGTGGCATTTCTACATGAAAATCTTATAGCTGCTTCTGTTTCAATTTTTTCTGAATATTTAAATATCCAAAATTCTAAGAAGCTGTAAATTACATTCCTGTGGATTTATCCAAAGGAAAGAATCAGAAAATTATACAAGTATGTACTTGCAAAGATTTTTGTTTCAGAATTGTTTACAAAAGAGAAAATTGAAAATCACCCAAATCCCCGATAATAGAAGGCTGCATAAATGAAATCTAGATGTGCGTCCATGAAATAAAATACCATGTAGTCATGAGAAGGATGACAATGAAAAAATGCCTGTCACCTATTACTACAATTTTTTTAAAAAGTGAAAAATGTGATGGCATATATAGTATGTTCTTATTTAAAATACAGATGGATGAAAGATGAAGATTGATAGATAGTCGGAATTCTAGACAGACATAGATCAAATTTTTACCAGTGGTTATCTTTGGTGGTATTACAAATGTTTTTTTTAATTATCTGTATTATCTAACTCATCAAAAATAAATATATATTGGTCATGTAAGAAAGAACTTTTAAAATGCAGAACTCTGCTAGTTCCCTCTTTCTCACAGATATAAATTTAAACTTCTTATTGTGATGTCCAAAAACCTGTAGCCTGGAACTAGACTGCCTTTCCAGGTGCACTTCCTGTTACTCCAGCTCGCCACCCCGACCCCTCCTCTCCACCCCACTCTCCCCATCTAGCGTGTGATGCTATCTCCTATCTCTGCCTTTTCGCATGCTTTTCTCCCTGGCAAATTGCCTTTCGCCACACTTACTGACTGACAAACTCCTATTCATCCTCCAAAACTCATATCAAATATCACCTACTCCTTAAGAAACGATCACTCCCTCTTCTGGATCCCCACAGTTCCTGTTTGTGTTTCTGTCACAGTCTGTGCCTTCGGCCACTTTGGTTATTTTTATGTTCCTTTGACTACTGTAAGGGAATGTCAAAGAGATATCAGGATCTTAGGAGTTAAAGAGCCCGTGAGAAGCTGGCCTCACTGCTGACAGTACCCACACTGTAGCCGAGTGGGAGGACTAAAGGAAGCCTTTGGAACTCAGACTCAGTCCCTTCCTCAGGGCAAACTGTTCCTGACCACCTCCCGTTGCCACAGGCTAGATCGAGTCCCTTCATATTCTTTGACTGTTCCCTCCACTGATTCCTGCCAGCCTCCCTCTTGGGGCTGTTTCCTCCCTCAGGGCAGGACCCACACAAGCACCATGTGCTCACCACTGTAGGCACTCACATACTTCTTGAATCAGTGAATAAATGAGTCAGGTGCCCAGCCTCCTGTCAGCTCCACGGTAGCCTCCCAGGCACGCGTTCTCTTCTGAGTGCCTTTCCCTGTATTATAAAGTCTGAGTAGTCCTACTCTGTTCTGTGCCTAAGGCATTCCCACCCTCTACAGGAGACCCTAGAAGAAACCACATCACTGCTCTCTTTTGGAATGATTTTGAAATATTTCCACCAGAGATGATCTTTTCATCCTAGAAGAAGCTCTGGCTCATGCTTCGTAATGGCCTGTGACATTTCTCTGAGTTTTCTTTATGGCTTTTCCAGGAAGGACCCCTTTTAGGACCATTAAGAAAAGTGTGGACAAGCATATATGCGCTGCAAAAGAAGAACCAGAAAGAAATATAATAAAATGTTAACCATGGCTTTCTCAACATGGTTGGACCATGTGAGATCTTCTCCATACTTTCCTGTAATTTCTAGATTTTTTATATTGAATGTGTCTTGTGTTTATAATAATAAAACAATATTGTTTTTAAGAAAAAAAAAGCAGTCCTAGTATGTCTACAATGACACACGAGTAAATCTCACATTGCATTTCATTGTTGATAAACACAGATGTCATCTCACACTTTGGAAAGTGGACTCTTACTACACGACCAAGCAGGAGGCAAGATGACTTTGGTCAACCCCTTCCCAGGTCATGGGATGCCTGCCTGTCTGGGGACAGATCAGAAAGCCTGGGCCAAACAAGCCAGGAACGAAATCTCCCTGGGCCTCGGGATGAAAGTCACTCGGCCTCCAGGAGCAGAGACAGGTCTCAGAGTCTCTGCAAATATTCTAGAGCAATTTTACCAGCCTCCACTCTTCGGTTATTTTTGTTTTGTTTTACTTCACCGGACTAAACTCCCTCACTCGAATCTACTGTTCTCATATGACCTTATTTCCATCACTCTGGTCACCCTGGTTTGGGGCAGCTCCCAATACCAACCCTCTCTCTTAAAATATGCCTCCAGGTCTGTCCTGGCTGGCAGGCGGGCTGTCTAGCGCCACCACTGACCTTCGATGGAACACAGTGTAGTCATCTTAGGACCCAGCTACAGAGGAGATGTTGTCTGGAACCCGCCTGCTCAGTTTAAATCCTAGGTCTGTCGTTAATTGTGTGACAATGACCAAGCTCTCCGACCCCCCTGTGCCTCAGATGAAATGGTGATAACACGACAAGCCTCAGAGCAGGGAGGGAGTGGACAGGAAGCATGTAGAAGAGTGCCTGGCGCAAGGTGAGGACTGCAAAGAATAAGCTGTTATCCCCATGATCGAAACTGCACTGCTTTTCATTTTGGGTTTTCTGCTTTTTTTTCGTTAGGAGAGAGGGGTTGGCTGCAAAAACTGCCCACTGACTGATAGGAAGGTTAAAGTCAAGCCCCCTCAGATCTTGGACTTTCTCCATATTGGAATCGTGCAATTGATTTCTGAACCTAAATGTAAAAACATGCATTTGCGATTTTTTCCAAAGAAATCTCAGAGAGTGAAGGGCGGGGGGCAGAGAAAGAACAGTGACAGAGAGACAGACAGACAGAAGAGATTGGAACTGCTAGCCTGGCATCAGGAATAAGGGCCTTGGAAGAAGCTGTTCATTTCCCAGGGCTTATTTATGTATTTATTTACTTATTTATTTAGGTTCTTTCCTTTTTTCATTTGCGTTCATACTGCCCCCTCTTGTGGCTCATCATAAAATTACAGGTGTTCCTAGCCTTTCCGCGGATTTTAAAACTGGCGAACACTTAAGGCCGGCAGCTCTGGCCAAGGCCCGGGAAGGGGTGGCCAGGCAGTGTAGTAGCCACACGCATCACCTGCTCCTTGTCCAAGGGTCACATGAGAGAAGGAACCTGCTGCTCTCTTGCCCCATTCAAGGGGGAAAAGGCTCCAGGATAGAGTGCCAGTTCCTCTCAGGAGTGCCCCCCAAAAGGCTACTTGTTTTGGAGGGAAGGTCCACTCATTTGAGGACAGACAAGTAGGAGAAAAATAACCCACAAACGAGCCCAAAGGAGAACTGCATCCTCATTGCTCCGCGTGCCCTGCTCCGAGCCGTCTCCGCACCTTCGCTCGCACCAAAACCCACACCCGCTGCCCGCCCTTCAAGAACCAGAGTAAACACCACGCTTTCGTGACATTTCTTACCAAACCTCCCAGACCCTTAACCCCAGTGGAAATGTTTTCTCTCCTCCCTCTGATAGCACCTTATCCAGGGCTGTAATGCGGCGCCGGTCAGGCCTGCTTTCCCTCGCAGTTTTCTGTGTCCTTGTCTTACCATCCGGTGAGACAGTGTGCGGACAGGGAAGAGGCGGGGTTTCCTTCACCTTCAAAGACCCATAGACAAAACCAAGGGGGAGGGTGGAAGCAAGATAGGGGGGTGGGTTTGGATGGGGTAGGGGGAGGGGAGGGGAAAAAATGCAGACAACTGTAATTGAACAACAGTAATTAAAAAAAAAAAAAAAGACCCAGCCTCTGGCGGAAGGCCTGCTGCACAGGAGGTGCTTAGGGATGCTCAGGGAACGTTCGGTCGTGCACTTGGGCGTGTGGCCTCACCCGTGAGCAAGGAGTGTCTCTGTTCCGTGGTAGAGGGGCCCGGTGAGGCTGAGTCTAGGGTACAGTAGTCTCGAAGTGCGTCCATTCCTTTCCACGAGGACGTCCCAGACAAAGACAGTTACAGTTACCTATGTCTCCAGGTCTAATGCATAGCATGCCTGCATTTGAGAAGTATTTAAGTGATTCTGTAACTCATGTTTGAATGATTCAAAAGAAAAGAAAGGAAGGGAGGAAAGGAAGAGTCAGAAGGAGGAGGAAGCGGAGGAAAGGATGAAGGTGAAGAAGAAGAGAAGGAGGAGGGAAACAAGAAGGCAGGAAAGAAAGGAGGAGATGGCAGGATATGTGGATAATCGTTGCACCTCTCTTTCCATTTTTCTGTAGTTTTGAAATTTTTCAAAACAAAAAGGGGAAAGCAGGCAAAAGTCTTTAAAATGTTTTGCAAGTTTAAAAGTAAAGTGAATGGCGGAGCGAGAAATAAAATCAAGACACAACTAAAAATTCTCTCTCAAGCTAGGCACCGTGAATGGACTTCAGGGGCTACACGCCTCAGGAAACTTTAAGTACAAATCCTATGTTAGTGCATTTTTCTAGGAAGGAAGTTTATATCTTTCCTCAGATTCTCAAGGGGTTTGTACCTCCCCATGCCCCTCCAAAATGTTCAAAGACTAACCTAAAGAGAACCAAGAGAACTATTATGACTGGACACAGGAGAACCAGCAGCCATAGGATGACAGACTGAAGTCATCAAATTTCGGAGGTGAGGAGCACCTCGGAGAGCTTGTGGCCCAGACCTCTATGTTCAGACGGGGAAACTCAGTCCAAAGAAAGATCAGTGAGTTTGACTCCAGTGAAGTTAATGTGCTTCACTGGCTCATAAATGATGGCCCACAACGCTGTCCTTAATGCCATGGAGATTTTCTTCCCCTAGAAAAGCCATCCTGAAAAACTTTACCAGACAATGGCCAACTTACGCCACGCTTACCCCCACACCCCTGCCCCCCAGAACACACATCTTTGTTCCAAACCAAGTGACTGCATTCCTGTTGGGCTGGTTGCAAGGAAGCTTTGTCTAAGGAGTTACAGTGGGTGGGTGGGTGTCTGCATGGGACCAGGGACCCTCTCCACTGTAGGGTGAACGGAGAGGGCCACTAACTAAGATTGATGGATGGTGGGAGCCCTGGCAGGCCAAACACAATGCAGGGACAGCCAAGTTGGGGAACAAAATTAGTTGGCAAGATTAGAACGTATTAACACAAGTCAGACAACTGTCACGTCACAGCTCTTCACCATAATGCTGATTGGCAGGCAAGCATTTCTGATTCTGATGGCCACGGAGGCGAGGCGTCTGCAATCTGTCTCGCATGACATGCACCGGCTGGCAGATCCCCTTTGCTGGAGAAGTCAGCTTTTCTGAGAAAACCATGTCCCCTGGGTCTCGTTTGGCAGGGCCCTCAGGCCAAAGGTGCGTGGTAAGGTTGGAGAAGGCAGGGAGGATGAGGCAGCTGCCAAGAATTTCAGCTGAAGAGGAAAGGTAGGCTTCCCGAGCTCAAGGCAACAAGTACTTGTGGATCACTACAGGCAGACCCAGGATGGGGATGGCAGGGAGATGCGAGAGACACTATCATCTCTGCCTTACAGAATGTTCAACTTCACCGTGGAGCCCAGACCTATGCATATGGCCAAGTTCAATAATGATGCAAAGGAGGTCGAGGCAGCCCGTCATCAATGGCCTAGCCCATCCAGCTGATTCTAGTCAGTGCCCCCGCTTATCTCGGCCCCACTCGCTCTTCTCTGGACCTAACAAGAGGTCAGCATATCAATTTTCATTGCCATTCTAACTTGAAGACTTTGGAAATACTTACGATTGTCTTGGATGGTGCTTCTTCTTCTTCTTTTTTTTCTTTTTACATTATTTGCATTTTTTGAATGTGGGCCTTCTACATTGACTTTATTAAATGCTGACTAAACACAAAAGAATATTTGTAAAATACGTACGTCAGTCCATGTAGCTAGGTTATATGTAGTGACAAACAACCCTAATATGTCATTGGCTTAACATAACAAATGTGGATTTTTTTACCTCTGCAAAACCCACCGCCAGCCCAGACACCTGTCCAGATTAACTCTTAACGAGAATGAAGCTTGGCAATCCGGGCTCCTCTGACTGTGTGTGCACCTCCTTCCTCGCAGCATGGGGTCACGGAGGAAAGAGTGTCAGCTGGAGGTCACGCACAGACTTCTTTATGCTTCGGTACACAAGTACCTCTCTCTGTGAGCATAGAGCAGACACCTTTGTACTCGTCAACGCATTTAAGAAAAAGAACACTATTATTTATGTGCTTTGCATGCCCTTCTCAGGCACCCCTCTCTTTTCCCTTCAGAGGTCACTGTCATCCTGAATTTTGTAGTTACTATTTTCTTTATTCCCTTTACAGGCTTAGCACATATAAGTATATCCTTAAACCATATAGTATTCAGTTATGCATTTTTTTAAAACTTTGAGCAAATAGATGCAGGTATATTGTGACTTGACTTCTTCTGCTCCACATTATTTTACTAATATTTATTCCTTTTTCTGCACAGCTGGAGCTCATTCATTTTTCACGGTTTTGTAGATTTCCACTACAGCAATATAACAAATTATTTATCCATGATGCTGCTGAAAGGACATTTAAGGTGTCTCCAGTTTTAGTATTTCAGAGGGCGCTGCTGAATACATTCTTGCACATGTTTCCTGATTGTCCTCGGCAAAAAATATTCCCTACAAGTTATCTCGGATGAAATGTCTCAGAGGCCACTAGGAATGATGAAAGTGAATCTAAACAAATTTAACTGTATAACATAATAGAATAATACCTTATGGGTTAAAAAATAAAAGGATAAATATACCCAAAACCATAACAACTTTCTGGCAAGAATTAATGGCAGTTTAGGTCCTTGTAATGTTTAGGAGGGTGGTAAATATATTGTTCACTTTTTTACTTGGTATTGTTACACATACGTGGTACATTCCTAGGGTAACCACTAACCAAAGAGAAATAAATAAAGTTTAAAAATGCAATTAGGGGAAAAACACTCAATTATAAAAAGGCAAGAAGAAAGAAAAAAGAACAAAAGAGGTAAGACACACAGAAAGCACAAAATAAGATGGCAGAAGTGGTTATGATAAATTTAAATAGATTCGGTGTTTTTAAACACAAATATTGTCAGACTTGATTCTTTAAACAATCAGCCATCTCTGACCAGGAGGCACCTCCAGCAGCTGCACATGTCCCCATATAGGGCTCCCTGGGACCGAGGCAGGGCCCCACAGGGATGTACACCCTCAGGCTGCAGGTTCAAGGTTCCAGGGACAGAGTTTGTACTCATGCTACATTAATTTTTTTAAAATAAATTGCAAACTTTCCATGTTTGTCTCTGGACTGGAATAGTTCCAGCACTTACTTTTTCTTTAAATGTTAGCTTGAATTCAGCTCTCAAACCATCTATTTCAGATAGGATTTATAATGCTTTCTCACAGAAGCAGTGAGGAAAAACCATGCCCAAAAGAACTAAGGAAGATGGATGTTCAAATGGAAGCTGGAGATAAGCAGATCTGCTGTTTAACTTGCTGTGGGTTGTGAGAAAAAGGAAGAATCCACTATCAATCAAAATCTTTCAGCCTGAGCACCCGGAACAAGGATTTGTCACCATCTGAGACGAAGGAGACTCCAGGAGTACAGGATAAAACCCTCCTGGATATGGGAAAGCATCAGCAGGCCATCTGAGAGAAGAACTTTCATCTCACGAAAAGCATATATATACATCTTTAGTGAAGGGTTTCTAAAGAATGCAAAAGGTGTAAAAATCCACATCACCCCTCTTGAAGAAGACTACAAGGTTGACTAATTGTACAAAATAACGATGATGATTTGCAAAAATGTGTGCGTACAGTCAACCATCTGGCCTTGGAGAATCTGAGGATAACTTGGCCCAAGGATGCAGCATAGGGTAACCTTAGGGGTCCACCATTTAGCTATGCGGCAATGGGAACAGTGGCCCCCAGGGACTGGGCAACATGTGGCCCTGACTTGAACAATCCAATTCTATTTGGAAGCATCGGGGAGCTAGACAGAAGAATGAACCTCTACGGGGGTACTTGCAATGAAAAGCTTCCTCAGTAAAAAGTGAATTGTCATGGACTGGAATTTGCTGTGGAATCAAGTCTGAGGTTGGCTTAGAAAGCCAATCTGATCAACAATGTAAAAATGTTGCTTTTTGGTTCCTGGAAAACCATGAATCCTAGCTATATGGGCAAAACTTTGATTCCCGGGGAGCTACACAAGACTTGAGCAAGAAACAAGGTGTCATGTGGGATGCTGTTCAAAAGATGATCTATTTACCCATTGCGAACACTTGTTTCCACAGTGGGGTCTTCCTCACCACTGCTAGTGAGGGAATCTCCGTGAGAGGTTTGAGGAAAAAGAAACAAAATCCAAAAGACAGCAGGAATTCCAAACAGCTGCGGATGGAGAAAAGCAGCCCCATGTCACAGCTGAGGAAGAAGGAAAAGGCCTCCAGAGGGTGGAGAAGCCAGAAGCATCACCCTGTAGGTGCCAAATATGGTTGGGAGACGTTGGCCATTTGATTACAGATTAGAAAAGGGACGTTAGTGCCTCAAATGAAGGCTCAGAGCATGTAGAAAACACCAAAAAGCCTCATAACGGTGGCTAATTGAATATTCAATAGGTTACTTTAATATATAATAGACAAAGATTTAATCAAAGCACCCATTCCAAAAGGATAAGTGAGTATTCTGGATGTTTGAGCACCTGGAAGGGAAAAGTATTACTGTATTGATATAATAATAACTGCTAATGAAATATCCATACCTTTGAAGACAAAATTGTTGATATACTGAGTAGAGAATCATTGTTTCACAAACAGTGACTGCTGGTTAATTGGGATATTTTATCATGAGGAATTCAGATTCAAATGAATGCAAAAATGTAAAAATTGCAGATTACCCTGCATTGCTCTATGATTAACAGATGTTACATTTCCTGTACCAATTTAAAGTTAGTAATATAGGTATTTAGGGTAATTCTTACTTTGGAGTCGTAGTTTTTTTTTTTTTCCCAAGAAACTGAAGCCATATGACCAGCCACTACAGTGGACACTGTCCACGTAAATCACACACGTTGGCTTCCACGACCACGGTTCAGAGGGTTAGGTTGAAGTTCCAGGCTGGTGACGGAATGACTGAGCTATCACAGGGAGCCTGAACAATCAAGCCAGTCAGGAAATGGCATCTTTATTTTCTAAATTTACTTGGAAAATTGTATAATGGGGTTGGGGAAATACATGGGATGTCGCAACTGGGACTTCCATACACACCCTTCTTCTGGGGCCTTTCCTATTTCATGATGAGCAACAGCTCAAACTGCCCGTTCCCTGTGTGGGCTGGAGCGGCGGCGCTCACTGCTCACGCCGCCTCCAGCAGTGTGAGCTCCTGCACCAGGGGGAGATGGGTATTGAGATAACTCATGAGCTGACGTGGGATTTTGACGTAGTCTGCAATAGCAACCAAGGTGCGTAGGAAATACAGGGGTGGGCAAAAGTAGGCTTACCGTTATAATACAAATAAATGATAACACAAGAATTAACTCTGTGGTCAGTGTACCCACAACTGTAAACCCACTTTCCCCACCCCTGTACGTGGGTCTCCTTCTGGCCCATGGTACCATGTATTTCAGAAAACTTCCTCTTAGCTCACTCTATAAAATTTCATGATCCATTCCTCACAGATGATAGATAGAACCAGGAAGGTTCCACTTAATTAAAGACATGTAACAATAAATGATGTAAAAATTGCTAACAGACCCCTGTGAAGGCCAATGCAGTTCCTAAGGCATCTGGAGAAGGCTCTGTTCTGATGTGTGTCCCTGACAGACGACTCTCGAGTGATGTGCAGAGAAGCTCTTTGAGATGATGTCATGTTATTCGGTGATTGAATTCCATCTCTGGCCAAAAATGAACACAAATATGACATATTCCTTCAATTTGTCATTTAAGATGTGGGTCAAGAAATGATCTGGAAAAGGAAGGCTGCCTTTACTCCTTTGTTAGTGCATCTGGAGTGTGTGATCTCACAGCCGCCTTTGTCTCTAGCAGCGCTTCCCTGATGACTGTTACCCACCCACCGTATCTGGCACACTCCCCAAGAAAGACCATTGTCTCTCTCATTGAAGCAGGATCCAACTCTAAACTTTTGTTCTAATGTATATAGTCCCCAAATAAAGTCTGAGCAAGCACTTTCCTTTATTCTAATGGAGTCTTAAAAGAATCTGCCTCTTCTCTAGATTCTACCTAGGCTTACCTGTGTGTAGTCTCATTAATGAGGAATGATCAATATTCCTTTCAATGCCACTTACCCTACAGTATTCCAAATTCCACATCACTGATGTAAAAACTATAAAGTCTCACTCTTCTCTTGGTAGAAAAAAACCCAAGAAATGATCTAGACCCATTATGCAGATCCCCTACTGGAGATATGCAAACTACCTTACAAAGCTCTTACTTTGGTGAGATCCCTGATGATGTCTCTTTGAGGAACAGTGGGCAAGATGCTGCTTTTGGCCCTGGTTCAGTGTGATACATGCTAAAACTGTGATGCTTTCCTGTTCTCTTCATAGTATAAACGTGCCTGGAAATGCTTATATATAGCATTAAAAATGAGTCTTGAAGAACATCAGATGATGTTTCATTGAAAAACAGTGTTCCTAATCATCTCTTTTATCCCTTCTTCTGTTCCTGTTGGAGTATCTCAGCCCCTCACTAATGATGTTCGGAAGTGTGCCATGTCTTTCTTTCTTTCTTTTTTGACTCAAAGGGGCATAACTTACATTTACTAGGAGACTATGGACTCCACCTTTTTATAGATAAATAACTTTAGAACCTATCTTTATCTTATTCCAGAAAGGTCTTAATTTTAATCTGTTTTATTCTCTTCACCAAAAACACAAATAATATGCTTCTTAGGATAAAATTAACTCGGGTAGATTTTCACTTTTTATCCACATCTAAGAAGTATTTGAGACTTTATCCTTACAATTCGGGGGGACATGGCTTGTGCCTGAAAGTCACGTCAGAACCTGAGCGAACGTCTGTGTGGGGTCTCAGGCCCTATGGACTTTGCCCCTGAGTACCTGCAGAAATTCCAGCTGGAGGGAGTCACGGGTCTATTGGAAAATTTTATTTAGGCACAGGTTATCATGCTCTTGTAAATTTTAGATCAATTTTACTATGAGGACTGAAAAAAAAAAGCTATCGCTAAAATATAAGAACACAAAAAGATTAAAAGTTAAAGAAAAAATATATATATGAGTATACCTTACAAATGCCACAATAAGTATCTTTTAATGAAATATAGAATAAACATAAAATTGAGAGAATACATGAAATTATGAATTAATTCTTTGAGCACATAATAAAATTTACAAACTTCTGACAAGTTTGACCCATACAAAAAATAAAAGCTCAAAAATACTAGAAATAACAAATGGGACATAACTCAGATCCAGTAGAACTTAAACCATAGTAAGGTGTTATCTTTTGTTATGCCAATAAATAATTGAAACATGAATCACAAAGTCCTCTAAAAATACAATTTACCAAAACTGACTCTAGAAAAAAAATTAAAAGATGAATAGTCCAATAATATTTAAATAAAGTAAGTACTTTTAAAAAATATTACCACAAAAATACTAGATGGTCTTTTTATTCTTTTACTGATTACTCAAAATATTCTAATCTTAAAAGCTATTCCAAAAAGAAACCTATATCACTTTTATTAAAAGAATGGTATAACTTTAATTTCAAAACCTAATCAGATAAAACAAGAAAGAAATTTGGTGACAAAGAGACACCACAGAGGTCCTCCTGAAGAACATCCCTTCCATTTTGTCTGTTTGCACTCAGAGAGCACATAGAGAGACTTTAGAATATATTCATTCCACCTACCTTACACATTACTGTTGACAGATAGTTTAATTTAACTTCAGTTCGCTTGCTCCGCAAAACACCTTATTATTTTATAAAATGTTCGCGAGGATGTACCCACATTCTACCACTTCACTCTGCAATCCTTCAGCCCTCAGACCTTTCTTCTGGGACTGCATTTCCCAGGCTTAAAATACGTTCTTTAGAATTTCATTTCATGAGAACTGTTTGATGACAAATGCTCAGATCGACTGTTTATCTAAAAGTTTTATTCTTCTTTTGTTCTTGGAAACGATTTCTCTTAGTCTGTGGTAGGCAGAATAACATCCCCTCCCCGAAGATGTCCATGCTTTAATGCCTGGAACCTGGGAATAGGTTACATTACGTGGCAAAAGGGAGTTTGCAGATATAATTAAGGTTATTGATTTTTTATTTTTTTATTAATTTTTTTAATTACAGTTATTTGCATCCTCTCCCCTCCCCCCTCCCTAACCCTCCCGTCCCACCTCCCCCCCCAGCCTCCCTCCTCCCCCTTAGTTCTGTCCATGTGTCCTCTACAGTGATTCCTGAAAACTCTTCTCCCCATTGTCCCCTCCCCCTTCTCCCCTGTCTATTGTTAGACTGTTCTTAATTTCAGTGTCTCTGGTTATGTTTTGCTTGCTTTCTGCTTTTGAAGGTTATTGATTTTTTTAAAAGGGAGAATATCCTGGAGCATCCAGGTGAATCCAACCTAACCACAAGAGCCTTTAAAAGCAGAGAACTTACTTACCCGGAGTCAGGGATATGCAGCGGAAGAGGAGGAAGAGAGATGTGGTAAAGGGGAAGACAAAGATTCCAAGCATGAGAATCCGAGACTCTGTTGATGGCTCTGGGATACCGGGACCCCTGCACGAGGACCAGAGAGAGACCCCCAGGATCTGAGGGCAGCCCCCAGCTGACAGCCAGCAAAGACTCAGGGACCTCGGTACCACAGCTGAAAGGAACTGGATTATACCAACAACCTTAATAAGCTTGGAAATGGATTCTTTCCAGGGTCTCCCAATAAGAGGCCAACTGGTTGACAGAGTGCTTTCAGCCTTGTAAAACTCAGAGCAGAGAATTTCAACAAGTCACCCTGGACTTCTGACCCACAGAACTGTGAAATGATACACTGGTGTTATTATTGTAAGCGGCTAAATTTGTAGTCATTTGTTAGGACAGCTATAGAAGAATCATACTCAGGACGTAAACAATACTATTCTACTATGGCTTTCATTTTTGCTGTTGAGAAACCAGCAAAATCTAATTTTTTAAGTAATTTTTTTCTCTGCCTACCTCTGAGATCTTCTCTTTGGATGTTCTGTGGTTTCACTTTTATATGTCTATATAAAATATGTGTATTTCTTTGTATTTGTCTTGCTGGAATATCTTGGCGTTTCTAAATGAAGGAGCGATGTCTTTTATTGGTGTTGGAAATTTTTGAGCCCTGACACCTTTACATTTGATCGTGGCCCCATTCTCTCTCCTCCTCTTCTGGAACTCCAGTGAACACATGTCGAACCTGTGGACCCTGTGGTCAGCTTCTCCTCACCTCCCCTTCCTGCTGCCCTGCAGAGACTCCCTGATGCACACTTTTTTCAGGTATGTCTTCCACTTCATCAGTTCACTGTTCAGCTTCTTCTGCTCTGCTTTTAAAACCATCTATTGAATTCTCACTTTAATTACTTTATTTTTTATTATTTTTAGGAGTTTTATTTTTTCTATATTAAATCCATTTGGTCATTCATAGTAGTATTGCTCTTTCAAATATTGAGAATCCTCTCTATTTTTCTAGAAATTAAATATTCTTATTCTATAGTTGATGATTAAATTCTGTATTCAATGTAGGTCTAGTTCTTCTATTTTTTTCTTCAGGCCTTTCTTAGAGTGTTTCATTTTCTTTTGTAACACGTTTGTTCGTTTTTAATGAATTCATATATTTTGGAATTTTATACATGGAAATGCTTTGAGGACTTTGAAATGGTTTCTTCCAGAAACGATTGTATTTTTATCTGTGTAAATGACCACTTTCATTAAAGAGCCCTTGTCCTGAAGGGTTCTTTTTTTTTAAATCTTCAAAATAATACGAATTCAGGCAGCAAATTCGCATGAAAGCCATTTTGCAGCACAAATTTCCCTCCGTATTGGCGCCAAAAATCAATGCAGGCAGTTTTTCTTTCCACCTGCTGTGGAGAGTTGGGCTTTCTAGCTCCCCCTTATCCTGAGAATGCAATCCTTTAGAGCCCCAACTTTCTGCTGGCATGTTTCTCTTTAGACTCTCCACTTCAGGCAGACTCTGGACTTAGTTTGAATCCCGCAATACCACGCAAGGCTCTGAAAGCCATAGCTCCTTTTCATCTGGTTTAGCAAATGCCCTCCTGGTAAAAGCCTGCCTCTTGGGTTTCTACTTTCCCTTGGTTCATAGATTCTTATTCTCTTGACAGCTCATTAAAGCCTTTAATAAGATATTGTCTATAATTTATTCACTGTTTTCAGTGAGGGCCAATCAGGGTACCTCGTATCTGGTATACTGCTCGAAATGGAAGCTCCAAGAGCTCTTCTTCCCTTCTGCAAAGTGCATTCTCCAAGGACAGGACAAGCCTTTTTTCTCTCTCTCGGGTACCTTCTGATGCACTAGGACCCAGCAAGATGGGAGCCCCTTCCTACACTCCAGCAATTAATACAGGCTTGCTTGTCTAATTCATGCTGCTAGTCCTCCCTGCCCCCTCCACGGAGACCCAGTCCCACTGAGCCTGACCTTCCTGCCCTGCCTGCTCTGCGGTTCTGAACCTTCCTCATCCCCCAGCCCCCACTCTGCTGATCCAATCAGTCTAGCCTGACTCCCAGACCTGGAACAGAACAGGGTTAGATGATCGCACCTGACTTCACTTGATCTTCAATTGCCCATTTCTTTTCTGGAAACGCCACACCACTATTTTGCGAATTTCCTCATCTCTCCCGATATTCCTCGGGACAGACACTGCAGAGCTCTGCTTCCTAACCAAGTGCTGACAACAGTCGGTTCCAGAAAGGAAGATGCACAAACTTAGGAGCCAAAAATATCAAAGTTTACATCCCAGATCTTCCACATGTAAGTGAATTAACACATATTCTCTGAGCCTCCATTCCCTCATTTGCAAATACATCTGTGTCAGGTTCTTGAACATATTAGGGATGACGTATATGAAGTGTCTAATACGAAATAGGTGCTTGATTAGATACCGCATTGCTGGAAGGATACAAACAGAGTTGTGGGGTTTCTGTGGTTGAGACTGTGTTACTCTGTACTCTGAAGACTGGACTTTGAGCAATTGCAGAAAGAATAAGAAGTCTGCTGTTAGACATACATTCTGATGTAGGAAATTTGTGTCAACCAGCTGAGACCAAAATGGAATGCGGACTAGTATGGTGTGTAGAAAGAACTGACAACCCAAAGCCCCAAATTTCCTGCATTTTGCTGTGTATAATGCACACTTTTTGGCCCACATTTTTTGAGGGAAAAGTAAGGGTTTTGAGGGAGAAGTGAGGGAAAAGCAGGCATTGCTGTTATTAGCATTTTATAGATGAAGACACTGACGCACAAAGAAGTTGAGAGACCTGTCCGAGATTAAGCAAGCAACAGAGCAGCCGGGCTCCTAGCCCAACCCCTTCGCCACCTTGATGTTCAGCCTCCACGTGAACCTGCTGCCCTGCTCATACCGGAGTTCCCACCGCCAGAGCGCGCAGGAAATCACTATCAGCTGTCAGAGCTGACACATGGAATGGAACTCAATTTCCTTCTTTGGCCCAATGATTCTTGGCTTAAAGCTTTACCCTAGTGACGTGCATTGATGAAGACACTAGCGCCTCCAATGTCTTTAAACCCCATGTTATCTGTAGCTTTCTATACACGATTGTGTTTACATTGCCTGCTAGTAAACTCTCTCTGGAGCTTCCAAGCACTTGCGTCTGCCTCAGTTATGGGGCCACCTCATTCTGTTATCCTTATGAGTCTATGCATCTGGTCCAATACCAGATATGCACTTTTTAAAGGCAAGGGAAGTTCCCTATTCTTCCGTTTTTCTATCCCCAGGCCTATCACAGGCTCTATGGCATCAATATAACACAATAACCATTTTAAATGTACAAATAAAAAAGCTATTGTAACTAGCTTTTTGATTTGTACCTTCAAAGTGGGAGGCCCTGAGTTAGGCACATTTCATATATTACTTTTAATTCTTCAACAACCTCATGAGCCTGTTGTTATTCTCATTTGATAGATAAGATGCAGAGATATTAAGTAATAGTCTTAGATTAAATAGTGATGGCTGACCCGGGATTTATAACTAGACTTAGACGACCCCCACACCTGCACTCTGTCCTATGACATCAAAAAACACACTAAATAAACATTTGTGAAATGAATAAATTAAAACTCACATTTCATTATGAGCATATTTCTCAACACCATTGTATTGTTGTCTCTTAAACTACCAGGTCAGGAGCACGGTAGGCGGATGGACCCAGATGACATTTACACTCACTACCCTGTGCTCCAGCAGTGCAGACTGGGTTCAAAACTGGTCTCCGGCGTCGAAGAGAACAGACGCTGAGCAGGACTCAGGGTTTGGGGAGTGTGGGCCAGGTCTCCTCAGTCAGGCTGGGCTGGGAAGGGTCCTCTCCACCGTCCCATGCCTCTTGGACCCCTGCCTGCCTTGACTGGAAACTGCAGCCCCAACTTTGTTGCCTTCGCTTCTTAGTGATCATCCTGCCATTTTCACCTTCTGATTCTCTCCCGTGTTGGAGCCTAGAGCAGAGATTCAATTCCGAATGCTGGAATTACATATATTTTCAATTGCCTAGGTACACAAAAGAGACCTAAATAGAATCTGGTAATGTTTGCACCCAGCAATTATTATCAAAAATAAATAATATTATACAAGGGAAAGTGGGCTTTCAAATCAGAAAAAACGGGATTCCTACCCTGGATCTGCTACTTACTGTCATGAAAATATTTACCTTCTTTTAGACAAAGTTTCTCACCTATAAAATGGGTACAGAAATATCTGCTCAGAATGAAACCAAGGAAGCATGTAAAGTGTCTAGCGCTTTAGCCTGGCTGGTGTAGCTCAGTGGATTGAGCGCGGGCTGTGAACCAAAGGGTCGCTGGTTCAATTCCCAGTCAGGGCACATGCCTGGGTTGCGGGCCAGGTCCCTAGTGGGGGCCATGTGAGAGGCAACCACACATTGATATTTCTCTCCCTCTCTTTCTCTTTCCCTTCCCCCCTCTTTGAAAATAAGTAAATAAAATCTTTTAAAAAATAAATTGTCTAGCACTTTAATAAATGCTTATCTCCTAAACAAAAAAAAAATCTAAGAATAGACTTTCATCCCACAGTATGAGTGAAATTTGCTTAAAAGTCCAATTTCAACTCAAATCATACAACTCTTATAGGGGGGAAGTAAAAAGTGGAAAATATAAAAACTTAGTTATTTGTTATGATAATACTTCCTTTTCAAGAAGAAAAAAGTAATTTCATTATTACCTACAAAAGTAGCTTTCAACATTTATACCACAATAAATTCTTTTCGTTATTTTTTAAAGATAATCCCACTCTTAGAAAAAAATGTCTCCTGTCACATAAACTGCAGGTATTAGATAATAATTCACTGTCTCATCTTTATTAAGCAACAACAAAATGAAATGGCGATTAGCGCCTTCAGCCGGCACGGATCAGCATGCCCCGAGCAAGGGAACCTGGTGTCTTCCGTCTCCGAACGGCCTCTTCTTGGCTCATGGATCTCCATTTACATTTTCACGCACTCCCCCAGAATCATAGCCTCCAGGAGGACTGAGCTTTGACCCTGGAGAGATGCCCGGACAGTGAACTTCCATGGACAGCCCCGTGGACCAGAATCTGACACGATTTCTATTCTGCTGCCCAAGGACAGAGCAATGGCTGAGCTGGACCCTGAAAACAAGGACTTTATTTTGTTCGGTTAGCACATGGCCTCTTCCTCTCTCTTTGGAATTTGACAAGCAAATTGGCATTTGTGTTGCTGAGACTGTCATAGAACAGTGATTGTTAATTACACCCTAGATGTCCTGCCTCATTCTGCTGTGGCTGTATTATGCTAAATGTATGCAGTGAGCAAAAGATCTTAAATTTGATTTCAAGTTGCTTATCTCAGCATGCTGCCAGACCCACCCCAGGGCAGAGAGAGTTCGTTCCTAAAGCGGCTTTTGGGAGTTCTGCTCCAGAATTCCTGGCTCTAACTTAAACCAAGAAGCATTCCAAGGGTCCAGCAGATGTCAGTACGAATTCTTGAGTCTGTCTAGGTTGAATCTTCACACCTCGAATTACATTACCCACTGCTCCGGGGAGCTGCCTCTGAACAGGGTATCACAGGAGCCTTAGCTTCAGGGACAATATTTTCCATAAGAATCCACTAATTGGTAAAATTCTGGTCTTATATCACAAACCCAAAACAGATGAATGATGCAGTCTCAATTATTAAAGAACCTGGAAGGGATAAGCAAGTGAGTAAAGTAGTTGCTTCTAAAATAAATCTAATCTAGGACAGCTGCCTGGTTTTTCTGCAGGGCCCGTCTGGATTGATTCTCGGCATCTTCAGTCTTGGACTCAGAAGGCTCTCCCTTTGTCACCAAAGACAAGGCTTTAGGGTCAGCAACCAGGAAGTGTCCCGTGCTCATCTTAGATGTACCGAAACACTCCAGCAAATATCTTTGTGATTCATTCTGGGATATTTTACTCATAAGAAAAGTACAGAGAATAATCTACAAGGGCCATATGTTCACTACCCAGATTTAAAAACTAGTACCATTTTACCATACATACCACAGACCTTTTCTTTTATTATTAATAAAATAAAGATCTCACCTATTCCTCCTCAATCCCATTCCTTTGTCTCCCTCCCCAGGGATCGGCATTATCTTAAAGTTCATGTGCCTCTTTCCCACCTGTAATTGCTCCTGGGGTTGCCATAGCAAAGTACCGTACATTGAATATTTGAACATCAGACATGTATTCTGTTGTTGAAACTCACAGCTCTAGAGGCTAGTGTTAGAGAGCAAGCTGTGAACAGGACCGTGCTCCCTCTAAAGGCGCCAGGGAAGCATCTGTTCCAAGACCCGCTCCTGGCTTCTGGTAGTTGCTTGGCCTGCGGTAGCACACGACATCCCCCCCGTGTGCTTGTCTCTGTGCCCACGTCTCTGCTTTTGATAAGGACACCAGTCATGTTGGATGAGGGGCCCACCCTATTCCAGCGTGAACCCTCTGCCGCGACCCTGCTTCCAAATAAGATCATGTTCTGAGGTACTGGGGTTAGGACTTCAACATCTGGACTTCGAAGGACAGAAATGCAGCCCATAACACCATCTATGTATTAATACTTTTACCACATATGATTGTTCCACAAGCATATATATTATTTTGTGTATATCAACTTTTATATGTGTAAATGCTATTATACCGTATGTATCCTTTGTAACTTTTTAATCCAGCACTATATTTTTGAGTTGTATCAATGTGACAAGTTTCTATTAGTTCATTTATAGTACTTCCCTGTCTGACTATATCACTATCCTCTCTATGCTAAATTTAAAATTATCTACAAGGTTCAAAATGTCATTCCTTCGGTATGTGATAACAGATACATGAGTCTTAGTCTTAGGCTCCATGAGCTCTCTGGTTCCAGCCCTTGCCAACTCACGTGGATCTGTAATTGCATTTGGTGATCCTGCAATCTTATAATTTCAGGCCTTAGCAGTTTTTATTGTTCAGGAAGTTTCAGGCAGCAGGAGGAGAACCATTTCACTGTTGCAGTGAAGAAGAGAAGTAAGATATTTTAATAGATGAGTAAGTATTAAAAGTTGGAATTTGGCTTGAGGCAGCCCTAGGATGAAGCTGGATGTCTCCAGCCTGCAAGATATGCCTGTAGGAGGAAGGCAGAGGCTGCAAATGAAGTGTGTGCCCCGCTCCCTGACTCTCCTGGCCTGGCCCTTGGGGCCAGAGATTGACCCCATAGTCTTTTGATCAGAAGTCACAGTGAGCAGCCAACCCTGCAAAGGGGAGTTAAATAGTAACCTGAAAGCTACAGAAAGGCTCCCAGACATTCTTGCAAGTGCACAGCCCGGAACCTCACCTGCTTATCTGGGATCTCCCTTGTCCAGGGTTTCAGCCATGGCTGACCTGAGATTCAGTAAAGTGGAGAATGTCTTGGTCTTAAAGGCAGAAGATACAGCACAGCTGAGGTGGGCTCATGTGGCCAACCGTGGGGAGGAGAGGAAGGCCCACCAGCGCATGCAACTCCTCTGCAAGGCTGTGAAACTTAGGTGCCAAGAGGTAGACAAGGAGATGGCCATCCTGGGAAGGTTCTTAGAGAAAGTGAAAACATCCACTGGTCATTTGACTCAGAGCTGCCAGCATGGATGGAGTGATGGGGGCATTCCTGAGGAGGAACCTCAGAGGAAGAGACATTGACTGCTTTGCCCAGGGCCGCTTTCCTCCTATTGGATGGTGTGACACCTGGCATCAGTGAGCACCTTCTGCTTCATATCCCTGAAGAATCCCTGTGGGAGATCTCTACATCATTTCCAAATACTAGGTCCTTGAGGAAAAATGCTGGAAAACGAGATGGGATTTGTCTTCTGGAGGTGGGAAATGAACGTGGATATGAGTTTTAAGGAAAGACCTCCACTCTTTTGTCTGCTACAAGGGCTTTGAAGTGTCATGTTCAAAATGTGGTAATTCTCTCCAAGGACCTCCATCAGGAAAGCATCAACCTGGGAAGAGGCAGGGAAGGACCTTGGAGGGGACATAGGAAGCACCTGTCATGATAAACCATCTACATGAAACTCCCCAGATGAACTTTTAACTGTAGAAGTACTTCAGAGGTGTAGGCAAGTTTATTAAATTTTAACATGCTTGAGGTCTACAGAATAAGTTTTCCAAAGACCATTAAAAATTAGCATGCACTTCCCACTACTTCCTACCTCCAGGACGCCTGGATTCATCGGAAAGCATAACAAAGCTGGAAGCACCCTGGAAAAAGGCTGAAATGCCCTGAAAGCTCCACTCTCCCTGCCTTCCCTGGGGGCAGAACCCTGAGGGGCCTGAGTCCGCACCCCAGCTGTCACCCACGGTCACCCTGGCCTGCACCACAGTGAGGAATGATTCTATTTTAAAGTGTGATGCCGGGAAACACCCGCAGTGGGACTGATTCAGTTTCAGGGTAGAGAAGAGAGAGGCCACAGATTTTCAATGCTATGTAAATGATACAGATAAACCGACAAGATTCTAGTTTCTATATGATGCCAAAATTTGAAAATATGCAAAAGGCCCTTTATGGATTTTTCTAAGGATTTCTATTTGGCCTCCATGGGTTCCCTTGAGGGCCTCAAGTTTGAGACTCACACACATACACCGCTCCCCCCCCCACACACAAATAACTTCTTATCTCTGCCGCCAGTCATGTATAGCCCCAAAGGCTGTATGATAAGCCATGAATAGAAATCATGGGAGAGAGGTAGGAAGATGGCGGCGAGACAGGGGGAACAGAGTTCACTTCCTCCTGCCCACTGGTTGATTTTCTGAGGAACAGGGCGAAAACCCAGTAGTAAGTATTCCAGCACATATGATGATTGGTGACCAAGATTACAGGGGAATTTGAACATTCATACAGTAAGCAGAGTGCTTCGGAAGGAAAAGGTCCCCCTCAGGACCAGCTTCAGGTGGGGCTTCAGTCCCAGACCTGGCAGCCACCCGGATCAGACGCAAGATTCTTGGGGAGGGAGCCAGATTGGGATTTGTGAGTGGTCAGATGCTTGTTTGCTCTGGCGGGTGTAAATAGGAAGAATTTTTCGGAGAGGAAAAATAGGAAAAAAAGAGGTGCTCCGTGGCTATTTGGAGAGGCCCCACCCCCAACAGTCCCGAGGTCGGTGCGTGCCCGGATCAGAGGCCCAGGGAAGTCTGCCTGTAGCACCGGAGTGAGAACACGGTTGGCCCTCGGCCCTGCAGTGGCTGGCGCTTCCATCAAGGGGAATTGGAGACTGTTTGAACTCGGGGACCGAGACCTTTCCCAGCCCACTCCAGAAGAATTGGAAACAGCTTGCAATCAGTAGCTCTGGGGCCAAGTGCGACTTGCGAAACCAAACAAGGGAAACTGAGGGCCGTGCGCACCCGATGATCCATGGCCCAATCATGCACGGTTCAAAAAGACCAGGGACAGTGCACAACTGGGCCCCTCAGCCAGACCTCTTTGGTGCACAATCCAGGGAAAAACAAGAGAGCGAACACAGGCACACAGCTCAAAAATACCAGCGAGAGTGTGCAACCGGGGCCCCTCGGTTGGGGCTTACTGGCGCACAACCCAGGGACAGAGATAAAAGCGAGCACAGGTGTGTGGAGCTCACCCCAACAGCTGGGGACAAAGCCCTTGCCATCCAGCCCCGGCGCATGTAGCTGGCAGGACCAATCAGCTTTGTGGGAATAAGGCAGAAGCACTCCATTGAAGGGAGTGGCAGACCGGAGCTGCAGACTGCACAAACTCTTGACCCAGAGCGGGGGCCAAATTATCCAGAAAGGGCGCGGAAAGAACCTATTAGTTAGACCAGTGGAGAGAAAATAGGCGGTGGGAGAGCTGCCCCTATCAGGTGCACTTCCAAAGACCGTTTGGACCCAGAAGCACACCAAGGAACAGGGCTGGTGTCTGGACAACAGCAAAGAGTACACCTCAGGAAGGAAGAAAAGCAAAACTAATATCTTCCCAGCTGGACGCAGCCTGGTCAGACAGCTTTAAAATCAGAAAGCTGAAGGGGTTTTTTGCGGGGTTTTTTGTCTGTTTGCTTTGTTTTGTTTTGCTTTGTTTTATTTTTGTTTGTTTTTTAACCCTTCTTCCTCTCTGTCCTTCACTATTTTTTAATTCCTTCTTCCTCCCTTGCCTTTAATATTCTTAGTCCCCTCCTCCTCATATCTCTCTTTTTTCTTTTTTTTCTTTTTTGTTTTGTTATTTTTTAATTTATAAAAGATAAAAAAATTTATTCTTTTAATTTGTCCTTCCATTCTTTCCTTCTTTATACTTTATTCCTCCTTCCTCCCTTCCTTTCCTTATAGTAGTCTTTCTCCCTTCCTTCACTCCTTTTATTTCTTCTTTCTTTCCCCCTCGCCCCTCTCTCTTCTTTACCTACACGTGAGACATAAAAACTTGGAGCTGTGAAAAGACCAGAGTCAGTCCTGGACAGGGGTCAGTCCAAAAAACAGAGATAGTGAAACAAAATTAACTTTGCTACTCCAGAGAACTTGGCAGATTAATTTAAGAAACAGAGGATAGCAAGAAGAGTCTCACAAACAATGGGAAGACAAAGAAACAACCCCCAAATGAAAGGAAAGGAAGAAACCCCAGAAAGAATGATAAATGAAACACAGGCAAGCCAACTATCAGATATTGAGTTCAAAGCATTGATTATCAGGAAGCTCAAGAAGCTCAATGAGCTTGCAGAGAATTTCCAGAAACTACAGGGAAACTACAATGAACCCACTGCAAACTATGTCAGCATGAAAAAGGAAATAGAAAATATCCAAAAGGGCCAAGTGGAAATGAAGAATACAATATCTGAACTAAAGAACACAATAGAAGGAATCAAAAGCAGGCTCGATGAAGCAGAGGATCAGATCAGTGAGCTGGAAGACAAGGTAGAAAAATACACCTAAAAAGAGCAGGAACAGGAAAAGAGACTCAGAAAAAATGAAGAGGTATTAAGGGAAATGCAGGACAACATGAAACGTAATAATATTCGTATAACAGGGATGCCAGAAGGAGAAGAAGAAGGGCAAGGGATAGAAAGCATGTTTGAAAAAGTAATGATGGAAAACTTCCCTAATCTGATGAGAGAAAAAGTCACACAAGTCCAAGAAACACAGAGAGTCTCAATCAAAAGGAACCCAAACAGGCCCACTTCAAGACACATCATAATTAAAATGGCAAAATTCCAAGACAAAGAGAGAATCTTAAAGGCAGCGCGACAGAGACAGGAAGTAACATACAAGGGAGCCCCGATAAGGTTAGCAGCTGACTTCTCAATGGAAACACTCCAAGCCAGAAGAGAATGGCAAGAAATATTCCAAGTAATGAGAACCGAAGGCCTGCAACCAAGGTTACTGTACACAGCAAGGCTCTCAATTAAGATAGATGGCCAAATAAGAAGCTTCCCAGACAAACAAACTCTAAAAGAATACACCTCCACCAAAACAACTCTGCAAGAGATGCTAAAGGGACTGCTTTAAGGAAAGGAAGGAAAAGAGAGAGAGAGAGAGAAACACAGGAAGCGGGGGGGAAGACAATGAAGAAGTACCTATCAATAATAACCTTAAACGTAAATGGATTAAATGCTACAATCAAAAGACATAGAATAGCTGAATGGATAAGAAAGCATGATCCACACATATGCTGCCTACAAGAGACCCACCTCAGGGCAAAAGACCTTCACAGATTGAAAGTGAAGGGCTAGAAACAAGTTTTCCAAGCAAATGGACAGGAAAAAAGAGCCGGGGTAGCTATACTCATATCAGACAAAATAGACTTCAGAAAAAGGGCCATAGACCTGGCTGGTGTAGCTCAGTGGACTGAGCACGGGCTGGGAACCAGAGGGTCCCGGTTCGATTCCCAGTCAGGGCACATGCCTGGGTTGCGGGCCAGGTCCCCATGAGGGCCATGTGAGAGGCAACCATACATTGCTGTTACTCTCCTTCTCTCCCTCCCTTCCCCTCTCTCTAAAAATAAATAAAAATAAAATCTTTAAAAAAAAAAAGGGGGGCCATAAAGAGAGACCCAGAAGGACACTTCATAATACTCAAGGAAAGAATATTCCAAGAAGACATAAACATTGTAAATATATATGCACCCAACATAGGAGCACCCAAATACATAAAAAAAATCTTGGAAGACTTCGAGAAAGACATTGATAGCAACACAATTATAGTAGGGGACTTCAACACCCCACTGTCAAAAATGGACAGATCCTCCAAACAAAACATCAGCAAAGATATTGTGGCATTGAACAAGGCCCTGGAAGAAATGGACTTAACTGATATATACAGAGCCTTTCACCCCAAAGACGCTAAATACACATTCTTTTCAAATGCACATGGAACATTTTCAAAAATAGACCATATGATAGGACACAAAACAAGCCTCAACAAATTCAAGAAAATTGAAATCATACCAAATATTTTCTCTGACCACAAGGGGCTGAAATTAGAAACCAACCCAAAGGAAAAAACCCCAAAACACTCAAAATCATGGAGATTGAATAGCATGCTATTAAACAATGAATGGGTCAAGAACGAGATTAGGGAAGAAATCAAAAAGTTCCTTGAAACAAATGAAAATGAACTATCAACAACCCAAAACTTATGGGACACAGCAAAGGCAGTTCTGAGAGGGAAGTTCATAGCAATACAGGCCTATCTAAAAAAAACAGGAACATTTCAAACAAACAACCTAACCCTACACTTACAAGAACTTGAGGAACAACAGCAAGGACAACCCAGAGAAAGTAGAAGGAAGGAAATAACAATCAGAGCAGAATTAAATGACATAGAGACTAAAAAAACAATTCTAAGGATCAATGAATCCAGGACCTGGTTCTTTGAAAAGATAAACAAAATAGACAAGCCTTTAAGCAGGCTCATCAAGAAAAAAAGATAGAGGGCCCAAATAAACTCAATCAGAAATGAAACAGGAGATATTACAACTGATGCCACAGAAATACAAAGGATTATAAGACACTACTATAAAGAACTGTATGCCAAGAAATATGAAAACCTAGGAGAAATGGACAAATTTTTAGAAAAATATAATCTTCCAAAACTCAATAAAGAAGAAGCAGAAAGCCTGAACCAACCAATAGCAGCGGATGAAATTAAAGCAGTAATCAAAAAACTTCCAACACACAAAAGCCCTAGACCAGATGGTTTCACAGGAGAATTCTACAAAGCATTTAAGGAAGAACTAACACCTATCCTTTACAGACTATTCCAAAAAATCCAAAATGATGGAAGACTCCCAGATTCTTTTTATGAAGCCAGCATCACCCTAATCCCAAAACCAGAAAAAGACGCAACAAAGAAAGAAAACTTCAGGCCAATATCACTGATGAACATTGATGCTAAAATTCTCAACAAAATATTAGCAAACCGCATACAGCAATACATCAAAAAGAGCATACACCATGACCAAGTGGGATTCATCCCAGGGATGCAAGGATGATACAACATTCGCAAAACAATAAACATAATTCATCACATAAACAAAAGCAAAGACAAAAATCACATGATCATATCAATAGATGCAGAAAAGTATTCGATAAGGTACAGCATCCATTTCTGATAAAGACACTTAGCAAAGTGGGAATAGAGGGAGCATTCCTCAACATAATAAAGGCCATATATGAGAAACCTACAGCCAACATTATACTCAATGGACAAAAACTAAAATCTTTCCCACTAAGATCAGGAACAAGACAAGATTGTCCACTATCACCACTCCTATTCAACATAGTTCTGGAAGTTTTAGCTACAGCAATCAGACAAGAAAAGGAAATAAAAGGCATCCAAATTGGAAAGGAGGAAACAAAACCGTCATTGTTTGCAGACGACATGATAGTGTCCTTAGAAAATCCTATAGACTCCGCCAAAAAACTACTCGATCTAATAAGTGAATTTAGCAAAACAGCAGGATATAAAGTCAATATCCAGAAATCAAAGGCATTTTTATATACCAACAGTGAAACAGCAGAAACAGAAATCAGGAAAAAAATCCCATTTGATATAGCAACAAAAAAAAATAAAATACCTGGGAATAAACCTAACCAAGGAGGTAAAAGACCTGTACTCAGAAAACTACGCAACACTGAAGAAAGAAATCATGGAAGACACAAACAAATGGAAACATATACCATGCTCATAGATTGGAAGAATCAACATCATCAAAATGTCCATACTACCCAAAGCAATTTATAGATTCAATGCAATCCCTATCAAAGTACCAATGGCATATTTCACAGATATAGAACAAACACTTCAAAATTTTATATGGAACCATAAACGGCCCCGAATATCAGCTGCAATCTTGAGAAAGAAGAGCAAAGCAGGAGGGATCACAATTCCTGATATCAAACTATCTTACAAGGCCATGGTAATCAAAACAGCTTGGTACTGGCATAAAAATAGACAGATAGACCAATGGAACAGAATAGAGAGCCCAGAAATAAACCCAAGTCTCTACGGGCAACTAATCTTCGACAAAGGGGGCAGAAGCATAAAATGGAATAAAAAAAGCCTCTTCAACAAATGGTGTTGGGAAATCTGGATGGCTACTGCAAAAAAATGAAACTCGAGTACCAACTTACACCATACACAAAAATAAATTCAAGGTGGATAAAAGACTTAAATGTAAGTCGTGACACCATAAAAGTTCTAGAGGAAAACATCAGTAGGAAAACCTCAGACATTCCACACAGCAACATCTTCAATGATATGTCCCCTAGAGCAAGGGACATAAAGGAAAGAATAAACAAATGGGACCTTATCAAAATAAAGAGCTTCTGTGGGGCTAAAGAAAATAGTATTAAAATAAAAAGAGATCCAACCGTATGGGAAAACATATTTGCCTCAGACAAGGGTTTGATCTCCAAAATATATAAAGAACTCATACGACTCCACCCCAGGAAGACAAAAAACCCAATTAAAAAATGGGCAAAAGACATGAACAGACACTTCTGGAAAAAGGACATACAGAGGGCTCAGAGACATATCAAAAGATGCTCAACATCATTAGCCATCAGAGAGATGCAAATTAAAACCACAATGAGATACCACCTCACACCAGTCAGAATGGCCATCACCAACAAAGCAACAGATAACTGTTGGAGGGGATGTGGAGAAAAAGGAACCCTACTGCACTGTTGGTGGGAATGCAGACTGGTGCAGCCACTGTGGAAAACAGTATGGAACTTCCTCAGAAAAATGAAAATGGAACTGCCTTTCGACGCAGCAATTCCACTACTGGG
>PVJI01006862.1:0-83127 GCA_004026765.1 Micronycteris hirsuta | reverse complement strand
GTCTCCCTCACACGGACATTTCTCTCCCTCTCTTTCTCCCTCCCATCCCCTTGATCTAAAAACAAAAATAAAATTTAAAAGAGAAATCTAATCTTATACAAATTTGATTTTTTTTAGTTTTTTTGCAAATACAATTTTTAAAAAATTAAAGATTAAAAAATCCAGATTTAGGGGGATGTATTAGACATTGGCTCTGAAATCATGCTAATGACTAGGAATCTAAAACACTTTCATACCCTACTAATAAAAATTAGTAGTCAGGTAACTAATCAAAATTTTATTAAAGTATAATTTATTGTTTAGTAAATAAGAAATGACAATGATGCATAGGGAAGTCTAGAGCATATCAAGTCTTACTCAGAGAGGATGCAGTTTGCGTAGAGTAGACCCTCCAATGGTTATTTTCCAGGAATTAAAGAAGAATCATTACTAACAAGGTTTACAAACGTTAAGACTATAATGAGAATACTATGAGTTCACCATGACAAAATACTTGAATAAATAAAAATATTTAAGTTTCTTAAAGACTTTAATTAATAAAATTGACAATAGAAGATGTTTAAAAAATTGTAACAGTCCTACATCTACTAAATAAATTGAATACATGATTAAAAACTATTTTACATTGAAAATCCAAGTCCTAGAAGACTGAATTGGTGGATTATAGCAAACATTAAAAGTAAGAACAATATATAATTTAGTTTTAAAAATAAAATTGTAGGAAGAACTTCCCAACTTATTTAAGGAGGCCAGCCTTATTCTCAGACCCAAAGTGGCAAAACTATTATAAGAGAAGAGCGCTACAAACCAATACTTTAACAAACATAACTGCAAAATCCTCACCAAAAAAGGAAAATAAGTTATGACTAAATGAGGATTTATGCCCAAAATTCAAGGTTGCTCATAACATTCCAAAATAAATCAATGTAATGAACCAATGTAATAAGAACAGAAAAAATTACATGATAACTTCAATAGACACAGAAAAGTCTTATAATGTCAACATATATTCATGAATAAATACTCAGTATTCTAGAAATAGAAGGAAATTTCCTGTAATTGATGGAGATGATCTTTAAATTACATGCAGATGACATCATACTTCATAGTGAAAGACAGAATGTTTTTCCCCAAAGATCATGAACAGGACTGAAAAACACCACCCTCATCTCTGTTAGTCTGCATTTCCCTGGAGGTACTAGTTAGTGCCATAAGTCAACTAACCTGACAACAGCAACAAAAAAACCAGCAACAGTGATATTGGCATCTCGACTGGAAGGAAAGAGGTAAAATATCTTTGTCTTGATTGGTTCACAAGTGTCATAATCCTCCGTAAAGAGAATCCTATGACATTTATTTTAAAGAGTACTCAATAGTTGAGTTAGTGAGGTTGTGGGATACAAGAACAATATACAAAATCCATTTTACTTCCATACACTAGTGAAAACTCAATCAGAAATTGAAGTAAAAATAAACAATGTCATTTACTATAGCATCAAAAATAAAACATTTATGGATAAATCTGACAACCTATAAACAGAAATGTTGGTGAGATAAATTTAAAAGATTCAAATAAATGGAGAGGTCATATCCCAGAAGACTCAATATTTTAAAATGTCAATTATCCGTAACTCGTTCTTAGTTTCATTGGAAACTTTATCAAAATTTAAGCAGGATTTTTCTAGACATTAAGAAGCTCATTAGAGAATTCACATAAAAATGCAGGAAACCTAAAATACTTCAAACAATTTTGAAATAAAAAAGACAAAATGTGAGACTTATCCTACTTGGTTTCAAGACTTATGATAATACTATGCTAATCAAGACAGTGTGTTGTTGGCATAAGAACTAATAAATGGTGCAGAAAAAAATCTAAAAAATAGACCCACAAATATACGGTCAGTTGATATCTGACAAAGTTGCAAGCTGCAGATATACGCAACAGCATGCATGAGTCTCAAAGTAATGATACTGAGTATAGAAGTCAGACAAAAAGAATACTTACTATACAGCTCTGTTTAAGTAAAATGCAAATTAACCCACACCAACAGGGTGGATTTCTGGTTGCCCGGAGCAGTGGGCAACAGGTTGTAAGGGGAAGTATAAAGGCATTCCAATGGTCCACAAGAGAACTGTTGAAAATGATTTACATGGTGGCAGTGGCTTCACAGTTGTAGACACGCATCAGAATTTTTCAGACTGTACTTTAAATACGTGCACTTTTTTGTACATGGATTCTATTTCAATAAAGATGTTAACGATTAAAAACTAAAACAAAACATTGATAAATTAGTTTCCAGCAAATTTAAAACTCCCATTATGACAAGTCTTGGTGAACAGAAATGTCAAGCCATTCATTTGGAGAAAATATTTTATGACGTTAATCTGACAAAAGACTTACTTTAAGAATATGTCAAGAACTCATACAATTTAGGACACTATCAGGCAAGCCAGTTTCTGAAATGGTCAAATGATTTCAGTGAACACTTCAAAGAAGAAGGCATGTAGGAGGCCAGAAGCACATAACAATCTGCTCAATACCATTATTCATGAGGGGAAACCCGTGCAAAGCAGCGAGACACCGGGCAAACCTTTTTGACTGCCTACAGGTGCAGACGCACCTCGTGTTGGCGAGGATATGGAGAGTTTCTAACACTCATCACGTGTTACTGGTGGGAATGTAAAATGGCATAATTACTTTGGAAACCAGTCCATTATAAAGTGAATTAAACATACATATATCATACTATACCGCGCATTAGCTGAGAAAAAAGAGAATGTGCCATGCAAAGACTCGTGCATGAATACTCATTGCTCCATTTCCGAATTGGCCAAAAACTAGAGGCCGACCCAAATGTTCTCCAAGAGTTGAACATAACCATAAATAATGGAGGGGTGGGAGGTTAAAAAAGGCCACGGACCCCTTCAGAAATGTAAGAAATTTAGATGACGGCATGCTGAGCAAAAGAAACTAGACGCTGAAGAATGGTTATCATATTATTCCATTAAATTAATTCCATTAAATTCGAGAATAGGAAAAAGCAATCTCCAGAGACAAAAACAGGTCGATCGTTGCCTGGGGCCGGCTTTGGGGAGAGGGTTGACTGTAAACAGGCAACAGGACTTTCTGGGCGTGACAGAAATGTTTTGTAACTGTTGTCCTGGTAGTTTCCTGGGTGTCCATATGTGCATTCACTCATAGACCAATGTATCTATAATGAGTATATTGCATTGTAGGCGAATTCCTCTTCTTTAATTTGGCTTGAGGATAACGATAACAGCGCAGTATTAGTTGGCTAGTGTTGCCGAAACAAAATATCACGTATTGGGGCTTTACACAACGGAAGTTTGTTTTCTCCCGGCACCAGATCTGGAGGCTAGGAGTCCAAGATCAAGGTGTCACAGCTTCGGTTTCTCCTGAGGCCTCTCTCCCAACTTCCAAATGGCTGCCTTTTCATTTCTATTTCCTTCTTACGACTTTATATTCTCAGAGGCAACTCAGTCTGTTTTCTCAGGGCTCACGAGGTTAATCAACTCAAATTATGGCTGGCAAAAACTCACAGATTCTCAGCATATTTACACAGCAGATGAGTAATTTGGATTCTTGAATACATTTAATCAAGCCAAAGGTCTGATGTGAAAAGCACTGGGATTTCTTCTTGGGGATAGATTTTTTCCCCAGAAAACAGACTGATGCAAACTTCTTGCAGATCGAACAGCTAAACCAGATGTGCATAAGACCTCACCACCGATGTGGATATTGAATGCTGCTTGCAATCCAAGGGGAATAGGAATGATAAGCACCCAGAGAATACTTGTTGAATACGCCTTTAGAAGTGCGACATGGCACCACCTCCCATCCATCTATTGTCAGTGTAATCCTATCCGATTCCGTGGGAACAAGTTGCTGTATCAGAAGTGGTTCTCCCTTCAAAGAGTTTATAGTCTCAGTAAAACAAAGATGAGCCACCCTTACTTTCAGAATAGAAACTGTACAATGCTTTGTATAATGAAGTAGCAAGGTGAGTACAAGAGAATTAAATCCAAAGACACTCAGAAAACAGAGATATAGTCATTAACCAATTCAGTGACATTTGGTTTGTTTTCAGTTTTAGGTAAATATGAATGAATGTTTTATAAACATTCACAGGTAGGTTTTCATGGGAACATAATTTTTACTTCATTTAGATTTCACCTGAGAGTGGAATTGCTGGGTTGCATGAGAAGCGTATGTTTAACTTGAGCAGAAATTTACATTGCATCCTAAAGTCACTGTCCCATTTTTCATGTGTATCAACAGTGTATGAGGATTCTAACTGATCTACGGCCTTGCCACCATTTGCTGTTTTCAGGTTTTTATTTGTTTTGTTTCAGTTTTGCCATTTTAATAAGTTTTACTGGTATCTCATTGTGGTTTTAATTTTTATTTCCCTGATGACTAATTAGGTGGAACATATTTTCATGTATGTATTTGCCTTGCATATGCTTTCCATGGTGAAGTGTCTGCTCACATCACTTACCAGTTCTTCAGTGGATTTGTTTTATTACTAAGTTTTGCATCCAGAGTTAGTTGATACTCTCTCTTCCTCTCTGCCCTTCAAAATAGAACAGTAGAGTAAAACATCTTAAATCTGCTCTCTTCTAACTAGAAATATTTCTATCGTGTCTTGGAAGTGGGGCTGGACCTGCAAACACTGCACAGTCCACATTGTCCACTTCTGCCTTAGGGAGAGCACACATTCTTGTTTTTGGTGGACACATGATAATCCACAAAAACAGACCGTATTATTCTTTCATCCTCCCCGTCAGCTACATGGCTCTGTGACTAAATTCTGACCAACAGGATGTCCGTGGATATGGTAAATGGATCTTTGAGAATGTATCCTTAAGAGAGTGAATCTGTCCTCTGTTCTTTCCTCCTTCGGGTTAGCCAGAATACAGCCTCCACGGGAGGGGCTCCAGCATCCTTCCCTGAAGCTACCTTAAAATGGTTCTCACCTGATGGTGGAACCACGGCCAGAAAGAGCAGAGCCACTAAACTTGGTCTGGTTACTTACCTTCAGGATTTAATGAGAGATGCATTCAGTTTGTTTAAACTAGTTTAGTTTGGTTTTTCAGTCCCTTGTAGCTGAGCCTAATCCAAACTGATAAAAGACCTTAGAACATAGATTCCACATTTCAAGGAAATCTCAGACTCCCTCAAAGATACATTAAACATTATAGATCAGAAAGATGAAGAAGTAGAAATATCCTACAGGAAATTATTAATCAAATATTGGGATGTTTTTGAGACTATCTATATTTGAGCAGATAAGGTCAGAGGTTTGCTTTTAACACAAAGGATAAAGAATTAGTAGGAGTGGTATGTGGAGAAGGTATAGGATAAAACATTTTTTTTCTTAGTGAATGAATTTTAGTTTGTTATGATTGGACATTTGGCTCATATGAACCTAATATTAGGTTTCTGAAATCTTAATGCTTATTAACAGGTTCAAGTGGAGTGGAAGGAGAGTGTCCTGCCTCAAGAAAGGGCTACAGACTCTTCACTACTTTGGACAAGAAGCTGGAAGTGATCAATAAAATCACGGAAAGTCCAGGGCTTCTGTGATGCTTACAGGGTGTGCTGATCTACTTGTACTCACTTCCGTCATGGCCCCTATTGAAACTTTCCTTCGTCGACTCTCTTTTTTAACCTTCCCTTCAGTATTGTTTTTACTTTCTGAATTACCAATGCATGCAATAGTTTTTGCTCAATGAAAGAAAAGTGTATGACCCTTGTTTGAACAACTAGACCTGGCTTTAACCTTGGAGACTTTCAAGTATTTGCTTAATATCTGTCCATTCTTTCTATGGACCCTAATCTCAGATGAGGTAGGAATCACCCCCATGCCTGGGCCAAGCCGTCACAACGGAGTTCTTTCCAACCTGCTCTGCCCTGCTATCCAGCAGAGAACCAAAAAGCAAAGGGGATTATGACGGAGTGTGCCTAAGTGCTGGGAAGTGTGTGACCGAAGGGCTCACAGGAATGTTCTAGCCATTGAGGACCTCAGCCATGACCCTGCAGGACAGAGACAGAAGCCCAGAACAACAACAGCAACAATGACAGCAACCTCTTTATGTCAATACGAGTGACATCAGGGAAAGCGAAAGGATGAAATTTACTTGGGTGGATCATCCAAAAGGCAAATATTGGGGAAATCTATATTCCAGGAGGGTGGCTGGACTGGTCAGAGAAAGATGAGGATGCTTGAAAGAGTCCCATCTCCCCCTTCTTTCGTCATTTTGCTCTGCTAGTCATACTTGTTGAAATAGTGCGTGCCAGCTCAGGAAGAGAGACGGATAGCACAGGCAAAAGCCACGGGCTCTCCCTTCTCATCGCCAGCCACATCTCTCTCCTTCTTTGTCTTGACTCTGAGTTCTTAGACAAATGCCTACCGCCGGCACTTCGGGCATGTTTCCAGCACCTGATTCTTTTCATTATTGAAAAGTGGTGTATCAAACTCATTCTCTGGCTCTTCCTGGTTTTGGGGTTCTGCTCATATTAAGGTGCCCTTACCCTTCCATGCAAATGCCTGCCTGATCTCCAAATGCCAGCCCCTGTGTTTTGTCCTGAGACTTTCCTCTGGCCCTGTAGCCAGTGGGGAGTCAACCCACTGACCTTGGGAGTCAGCCCTTGCCCATAAACTGGTAGGGCTTGGTGCATAAATACCCTAGTTCCATGGACCCTCAGGTAGAATAACTTTGAGGTATGTGCTATACCTTAGCTTCCAGAGTTTACTCAGGATGGTTACACTCTAGTCAGTGGTTCACGGTGAAGCTGGCCTGATAGTTCACCCTGAAATCCTGGCTTCCCTTCACTTATGCACACCCATGTTCACTTCCCAGGGATTTCTTTAATTCCTTAATCAAAAACCTACACTTGAAACTTAGCTTATAGGAAAACTCAAAATAACACATGTTAAACATTCATTTGTTCTTTCCAAAAAAACATTAGATATTAACTCAACCCCAGCTGCTACCCAAGTCTGACCAGACCAGGTGTTTAGCCTATTGCACTATAGATATAGATAAATAAATGTATGAAATGTAAGTGTACATAAAAAATATATATTGAATATATATGTGCATATATAATATATGTATATGTTTTAGATTATGTATATTACATACATATATTTCTCTCTATAAATAAACCTAAATTCACCTCACTTATGAAATGTAAGTAGTTCAAGGTAGAATCATATTATTGCTTCATAAGCATCTATCCTTTTGATCTTGTGAGAATTAAGTGAACCTCCTTTTACTCCATCCGTGTCTCTAAATAGACTAAGCAAAAGTATAATCAAATTAGCATGCAATGCCAAGGGGAACAGTATACACATTAAATTAGAATTCTCGCCATGTTGGAGATAAATAACTTTTGCATTTTTATACTTTATTACTGTTGGAAATTTCCATAAGAGCATTTATTTCCATGCTGCTGAGTTCAATCAGCATTTTTTATTAGTAATTCTAGTCTAAGTGAAGTTGTTTTTGTATCATTTGGGGGTAGCCCAGCATGTGTATTAAATAGAAGGCATAAAACCCATGAAAACTAAGTGGATAAACAAACATGTTTAAGTGTAAAAAGCTACATGCGTGATTAGAGATGACCAAAAGAAGAACCAAAAGCGATGGAAGAGCTCAGAGGTGGTTTGCTTCTGAAATCTGTGTCATGGTTCAAAGGGATTAAGTTAATTAATTTGCATGCACGAAGTCCTGCATTTTATCGTCACTACACATTAATGTGGTAGAAAATAAGAAAGCAGGGAAATACCACTGGATTTTGGTTTGACGATAAATTTGGAAAAGACTTGTTCCTTGTAAATAAGAAGTCCACTCAGCTCTACTAGGATGACCGGCAATGAAGGCTGCAGCTTCCACTTTATTTCAATGACTCCAAGAAGGATGTTCCCCCCATTGGGAAGAAAACCATGCGCTATAGAAAGGTTGTTGAGAAACCACCTTTCTGAAGGATTCTGAAATTAGTGAACTTGTCTTCCAATTTCACCATGATGCTTCCTAATGTACCATTTAGTTTTACCTTCTCAAGGTTAGACACCCACATTTCCTCTACTTACTTGTTGTTGTTGTTGTTGTTTTTCAGATCATCAAAATCTGCTCATTTCTTTTTGCCACTTCTGTTTGGAGGTAGTATAGATTTATTTGCATTAATTACAGAAAATGACTTTCAGAGAGGTTAAGTAATTTTCTCAAGGTCACACAGCTGGTTGGCAGCATGGCTCTTTATGCCACTGCTGCCTGCCATTCAAAAGGGAGCACTAATTTCTGGACATTGTCTGGTGACAGAGTCTGATGACAGAGCAGCACTTGCCTTTGTATCATCTGAGCTCCCCATCTGGCACTAAGAGAAACTGCAGATTCTGTCAGTGATTTCTGATAAATCATAGGTCACAAAAGAGATTCCATAGTAGACAATTTTCAACAGAAAAGTATCAATTCTATTCTCATAAATGAAGCATTATTCCACGTAGGCAGATGTCCTCCAAGATCCCAAGTCTCCGGTGTACACACACTTTCTCCCAGGCATCCAATCAAGCACCGATCTAGGTGCTCCTGGGAAGCGTTTTTTGCACATGTAAAGTTACCTGGAAGCTCCAAATTCAGTTCGCCTTAAGATAAGGAGGTTATCTTTGGTGGGTCCAACCTTATCAGGCAAATCTTTCAAAAAGTCTGGAATCCTCCAGGAAAAAGATATTTGAAAGATAATAAAGATCTAAGGAGTATTCTTCACTGCTGGCTTTGAATATAGAGGGAATCATCTGGTAAGGAATGGTCAGTGCCCTGTAGGAGCTGCTGGTGACTTCCATCCAAGAACACTTACAGTTGAGTTTTATCTTTTTAAGAAGCTGGATTCTTCAGTCCTGGCTGGTGTGGTTCAGTGGATTGATTGCTGGCTTGCAAAACAAAGGGTCGCTGGTTTGATTCCCATTCAGGGCACATGCCTGGGTTGCATCCCAGGTTCCCAGTAAGGGGTGCGTGAGAGGCAATCACACATTGATGTTTCTCTCCCTTTCTTTCTCTTTCCCTTCCTCTCTCTCTGAAAATAAATAAATAAAATCGTTAAAAAGAAAGAAAGAAAGAAAGAAACTGGATTCTTCCAACAACAAATGAGCACAGAATCAGATTTTTGCCCAGAGACTCAGCATAAGAACTCAACCCAGCTAGCACCCTCAGCGTAAGACCATTAGCAGAGAACTTAGCTGAAACTTGCCTGAATTTTGGGCCTACAGAGCTGTGAGGTAATAAACGGTGCTGTTATAAGTTGCTAAGTGTGATGACTTGTTACAAGACAATAGAAAATGAAATTACTCTCATATCCCCTGACAGAGTCACATCCTTTTTGGGGCCAGCAAAGGACATGTCACTTAAAGCTATTGAGGTAGTTTCCTGTGTGAGGGTTATCCTCCCTAAACATCAAGGCATCCTGCTCAGACCAAATGCACAATAGCATAACTGTGAAGCTTCAGGTAATTCGAGTTTATATCCTGGTTCTGTCACCGTCTATCTGGGGAAACTTGGATAGATTGTTTACTTCCTCTGACCTTTAGTTGGCTTGTTCATATGGTGGGTAAAACCGCAGCACCCATACCCACGATAATGCACATGCAGTGCTTAGCATGTGCCCTTGCACATGTCTTCAAAATGCACATGCCGTGCTTAGTATGTGTCATCGCTCATGTTAAGTAACTGCATGAGACCTGCTTTAAACATAAATTATGACTATAAATATAAATAAATGCATAACAGAGTCCAAATTTCAAATTGTTGAACCTTTAATTAACACTTCCTTTCTGCCAGCGGTAGGAATAAAAATGATAGGAAGGGAAAATGTCACAACCTTTACTTTAAAAGCTTTTCCAAGTAAGTGGGGCAGCCTGACACATGAGCAAAGATATCACTAATGTCTTTTAAAGTGGCCAGTGAAAGAGTAACTAGGAGACAGAGGTAGCACTACGGAAGGACAATTAACTCTCAGCTTGGGCGGAGAGCAGGAAGGGGAAGGGAGGGGTCTCCGAACTGGGATGTGGAAGAATAAATAGAAATTGCTCAGATAATTAAAGATGGAAAAGCATTCCAAGTAGAGAAAGTAGATTTCACAATTTCTCTGAGACAAACATTATAAAAAGCATTAGGACTCGTATAGGTCGTAGCGGCAGAAAAGTGCGTAACCAGATCAAGCTCACAAGCATTTTACTGAATCACATTTAAGACCATCTGAGGAAGAGCCTTCCTTTAAGGGTGATGAAATCCGGAGACTGCAGTGTTGTCAGAGATTCCATCTCTCTCTCTCTCTATTTTTCTATCTTTCTACCTATTTACCCCTCCCCACTCCCTCTGGTTTCCTCTCACTATTTGGCTTTATTCTCAAGCAAGCAGGATCACTTCCTGTAATAAAAAACACAGAGGTGGGCAAAAGTAGGTTTACAGTTGTTCATATGAAAAATGATACAGTAATTCATAAGTAATAATAATGAAATGAACTGTGTTTTGCATACTTACAACTGTTTGGTCTTGACTTCTACCCTTAAATTTGAACAGTTGCTGAGCTAAAAGACGAAAAATTCTGTTTCACAAATATCATGCACCAGTTTTCAAAATGACTCAGCTTTCAGGCGCCCACCTTGTCAAGCTGGGTGGTCTACCTAGGCTGCATGCTTATCTTGGGAGTAGAACAGGCAGGATATTGAGAAGGACAAGTGCCCCCACAAAACCACAGTCGTTGGGTGGTTCTTTTTTCTCAAAAAAAGTTATAGGAGGTTTTTACCTGAAGGATGAGGAAAGAAAGCAGGCCAAGTTAATTCAAGTAGAAACTGTAGGAGATTTGGCGCATTAGAGCATAAAAAGAAATGGATCAAATTTTGATGCATCTTTTACACCATGCTAGAGTTTCAACATGATCCTGCAGGGGATGAGGGGTCTGAGGAGGACTTTAGTCAGTGCAAAGGACCGTTGAATGTGTGCCTGGAGACTGTCACGCTGATGCCATGGTGGGGGAGTGCAGGCACGAAGAACAGGGTGGACGGATTCCGGGGTTTCTAGAAGCTGCAGATCGCAGATGGCCATCTCTCAAAACACTTGGATGTAGCAGCACCCAGCAATGGAAATCCAATGACAGTCCCAGAAGGAACTGCTTACTCCTCCTGGCCTTTCCACTTAACATTCATAATCTTCAAACGCAAGATTGCCAGCGGCCACAACTTCCCACCCAAAGGTCACCATGAAACAGCATTCTCAAGTAGCAGGTCAAAACGCCCTCTTGCGATTCAGCATAATGGCTTGCTTAAGTGCTTGTAGAATACATTACATTATCTTGCTTTCATAAGTCCACGGTTGCTGCCAATTCTTCTTCTTTCAATTCCTTTTCTAAAACGTTGCTTTCCAATAGCTGGGGAATTTCTTATATGCAAGGCAGCCTCCAGACTATTATTGTAATGTTTTGATTTTGGTGTCTGTGCCCAATTTTATACCTCAAAAAATCATTGAGTTTAACAATGTTTCGGGAGATAAAACCCTATGCTCATCTTTTCATTAGTTTGTTAATAGAGTAACCAATTTATTCAGCACATGCCCCCTATGGACAAGGTGTTGGGAAACACCTTGTCTCGGAGATAGAAAAGATCATGCCCCTCTAAGAGCAAATTCTTCAAATATTTTTTCTGCTTATTCTATTGTTTACCACCAAGCTTGTAAACAATACACTGATAATGCCACTTACTGACTTCGAATTTAGATAATGTCTATGGACATCGTTTTGGTAGAGATTCTGTACAGGCCTCACAGAAGTTGTAGGCAACCTCTCTGTCCTGACCGTCTCCTGCAGAGCTGAGTCTATTCAGTTGTCCAAGGCAAGGATGCCCACAAACCACTTCTCTCCATGAAGCCCCGCCCCAGAGCAGCTGCTCAAGGGGGAATTTTTAGATCTGATTTTCAGAGAGCAAAGATATTTTATTTTAGAAACTCCCTTATAATGAACTAGAAATTATTTTAGAACTCCTTTTTAAGCTGTTTTCCCTTTTGAAACAAAAAATAACAGAAATAGAATATCTATAAAGTTCCAGGGCAAAATCAAAAGCCATTCAATAATTGATTTCCAGAATACACTCTTATTTCTTCTTGAAAAAACAGAATCATGTTGACCCAACAACGAACTTTTCCATGAACTCCCGTCAGCCTTTGCCGGCAACCTCCCCAAAAAGGAGTGCGACTCACGTGTTCCTTGGGGTGGGCGATTATCCTCGACACAAACAAAATTGAAGAAGATAATATCTGGGTTCCCCAAGCAAAAAAAATAAAATAATAAATGGAATTTCTTTTTAAAAAATCACATCCCTATCTTTTTTGAGTGTAAAGCATATAGAAAGAGCCTCAACCTGTTCTCTATGAACTTCTACAAGGGAAAAAGGAATCGAGCTTAAACTATACAATGAACATGTATGATACAAAGCTATTTCAAGGAAACTTTTTTCTGTGAGGAGGCAAACACCATAGGCTTAAAAAACCTTGTGCTCCAATTAGTCGCTTGTGGCACTGAGTAGACTCTCAGACTTGTACTCAAAACGGTTCACTGAGTTTTCTTACAAACGTACATAGATGGGGTTCTCCCAGAAGCTGACTCAGAGATGGAGATTTAAATTCGGGAAGGTTATTGGCAGTTCTCTTGGAAGGAGAAGGAAAGAAAAAAAAAAACAACTGAGGACAGAGTGGTCAAGCTGCGATATAGTCTCAAAGGAAGCCTAGGCAAACCCCGCAAGGAGTTCTGCAGACAGGACGTCTCTTAACAGCTGGTCAGTGCTGGTGTAGGAGGGCCAGGTCTTTGTGATCCCATTTTGAACAATCATTGGATGCTGACCACAATCTCACCTCAGAGGTCTCTTCAGATGAGATAGTACCCTGGGAAGGCTGAGAGCCAATGACTTTTTGCTGGAAGTTTCCCCCAGCAGCTGGCTATGAAGTTTATTTCTGATTGACAGTCTGGATACTCAGTTAGAGTTGACCCCCTTATCCAAGGGGGATCCATTCCAAGGCCTCCAGTGGATGCCTGAAACCTCAGATAGTACTAAACCTTATTTGTATGTATTATGTTTTCCAGTACATGTATACCTGTGATACATTTCATTTATAAGTTAAGCACAGTTGGAAAGTAACAATAATAACACAAAGTACATTAGAACAATACACTATGATAAGAACTATGTAAATGTGGTTTCTCTCCATCTCTCTCTTCTCTGATATCCTAGAGTGCTATGAACTGGCTGGGCAAAGAGGTGATCTCTGTCCTGGGCAGGACAGAGCGGGGCATCGGGGATTTCATCACCTTCCTCAGAAAGGCATGCAATTGAAAACTTACAAATTGTTTATTTTTGGAATTTTCCGTTTAATGCTTTTGGATCACTCATGGCTGCGGGTAACTAAAACTGTGGAAGCGGAACCGCAGATAAAGGGGCCCTGCATACCGTGTTCTCTCTAGAACCACTGTCTGCAACACTATGAAGCTGTTCAAGGGAAATAGTACCTCTAACGGAGACTGGGATCCATTTTCACCAAGCATTTATTTGGGCTAGACTCTAGGTTGGATGCACAGAGGAAGGTGCCCTTGACCAGAACCACCTGCCCTGTTATATGAGTAGGATTCAATCTTTCACTGTGCTTAGCTACTAAAATTAGGATTCAGCATGGGCAGATAGCTTTATCCTGACACAAACTCCAACTCTTATATATCGACTACAATCTAATTCAAAATCTAATTCTTGAGACTCAACTCTAAGCCCAAATACTACTATTACTACTAATAACTGAATTTATTAAGCATTGTCTGTGTGTTATGCATTATTCTGAGCAATTTACATGCAATAACATATATGCAATGTAGAATTATTTCCATGTTATAAATGAGAAAATTAAGGCACAGAGAGGGTAAATAACTCATCCAAAGTTGCACAGTTTTTACGAGGAGAAGCAGGGATTTGTACTCCGATATTTTGACTCTGAAATTTGTGCTTAAATACATTCTCTGCCACTGATGTTTTCATCATTAGTGGGGTCCCACAGTTGGCTGATGGTATCAATTATTCACTCCTTTCTGCGTCCATGCCCTTTGTCATGTAACTGCACAGTTCCCACCTATTCCCAGGGACGGGAACTCCTCTACCCTTGACTCTAGAGTCAGCCATGTCACTAGCTTTGGCCAAAGAATCTTTCAAAATGTGATAGCAGTAGAGAATTGAAATGTGCTTGCCTGACTGGGCTCGTTCTTTCTCATTCTTGTACCACAGACCTGAGAATATGCCCGCGATTGCCTGCCCATGTTAGAAGATGAAACACATGGAACAGAGCTGAGTCATTCTGGTCATTTGACAATGGCCATCCTAAGTTAGCTGACAGGTGGTTGCCCCCCAGCCAGGATCAGCACAGCCTCCTGGTCTACCTGGCTGACCACAAATGCATGAATGAGCCCCGTGCAGATCAAAGGAACTCTGTGGATGGTCAGCTAAATAAACATTTTTGTTGCATGCCAATAGGGTTTTGAGATTGTATGCAACGTAAATAACAGATACAAACAGAGTTACAGAATAAAACCAAATTTTATTTAAATGCAATAATAAGGAGAAACACAGTAAGTAATGGGAACATAGGGGCGGTGCCAAGGGGATGTGGCAACTTACTTCAGAATTCTCACTCATGAAGAGTCCCTGGAGGAACTTATAAAATCAGTTCTGGAGAAATCATTTCAAAAAGAAGTAGAATGTATGCTAGGGAAATGTGTCTTTCTTATATCCAGGGACATCTAGCGTGACTGGGCTGTCTTACTTGCTGCAGCCATATTTTGAGACGTTCCATGCAAATTCAGGGGACTACTGCTAATCTCATTCTTACAGCAGCAGAAAGTTCAATAACTAAACAAACCCTGAGATGGTAGGTTTTTCTAATGGAAAAAAAAATATGGAAAATGAGTAATTTTCAAAAATATCTGTTGCATGTTGACTCAAAGTAGGTGCACCTGTAAAAAACATAAATTTGTGTGTCATTTGAAGTTTTAAACAGGATAGGTTACTTCTGCTGAATCCTAATTTATACAATGTCTATATTTTGAGTATTAGCTTCACACATTTCTGATAAAAATGTTAAATATAACTACAGTGTTCAAAATATTATTTCACTTCTGCATGATTTTTTTACCTTAAAAATCTTTATTTTCTTCAGAAAAATATTTCCCTGGGAAAAATTCCCAAATCCTCCCTTTAGGGTTGGAGTTTCCCCAAAGCCCGAATCCTTCACCGACTGCCCAGAAAACAGGCTTTGGGGGAGAAAACAACCCAGCGTGATCACGGGAATGCCTGTGCAATCTTTCTTCATTATTATTAAACAAATTCTTTGCAGTGGCTGAACACTTTATCTTATTTTACCAGCACTGGACATGAATCCTACTGAATTTTCTCTTGGCATCCATCAAGAGAGGTATGCTTTCCAAAAATCCTTGGTTAAATAAGGATTTATTGATTGATTATGACTAACCTTGAAGTGTGAATTCATTGAACAACCAAAAGTGACCAAAATGCCTACCGCATGATATGGATGCTCTGCTGGGCTCTGTGGATGCAGAGGTGAAAAATGATGCATGTGCGTCCCCAAGGAAGCCCATGGTTTGCAGGGGTGACAGATGAGTAACAAGATAGTTAGAGTAAAATGACAAATACTAGTGGAATCTGGAGAGCACTTTGAGAACAGGGGAGAGGGGGAAGAGGGAACAATTAATTCTGAAGTAGATATCAATAAAATAGTTACAATGAGGTTTTATTTTATCATTGCACATTCCTAAGTTACCTTTACTTACTCCTCATTCACATCAGTGCTTGGCATATATTTTTTTTCTGTAAAAGGTCAGGTAGTAAATATTTTAGGTTTTGTGGGCCATAAGGTCTCTGTTGTAACTATTCAGTTCTGCTGTAGGGCAAGAGAGCCATAAATAACATTTTTTAAAAAAGTGTTCCTGTGTATCAATACCATTTTACTCACAAAACCAGACAGCAATCTGAATTTGTCCTGTGGGCTGCAGGCTGCTCACCCCGTTGTACGTGGCCTTCAAATGTTCTCAATCTTAACTTTTTTCTCTTCTTATGTTGCATTCTTTCCGTAAATGCTACCATCCCCTCCCATGGCCCCAAAAACCATCTGATTGCCAAATCTGGGTCCCCAGGCTCTATCGATCATCTGAAGTCCAGACTCGCTCACCAGGTACCCACTGAGAGTTTCTCCGCAGGCTATTTCCCAGCTCCATCAAAATTAATAGTTTATCTCATGATCTTCCCTAAGCCTCCAGGCCAAATCTTGTCCTGAGCAGCTCTCTCTTTCCACAAATAGTAATTCCATCTACCTGTTTCCTCCAGGCAGAAAACAGAAGTCACAAATAGCACCTTCTTCTCCATTACACCACAGCTCTTTTCTGAACTCAATTATAGTCCTTAAATAGCTCTCACCGAGGCTTGTCTCTCTGTCACCACTGCCACATTTTGGTCACGCTGTCACATGGACCATTCTCATGCCTTTGTAACAGGTCTGCTGGGATCTTATCTCATCCATTTCCCATCCACCAGCCACAGTGGCCCTTTTTGTGAGACTTGCAATAAGCCATCCTGACTTCAAACTGTGCAAGACTCCTTCAGCTCTGCAGACAGGTGGATACCCCTTCCCAAATCCTCACTGGGACCCTCCTGCTGCCACCGCAGCTCAGACCCATGAATATCAGCTTCCTGGCTCACGTAGGAAATTACCACACAAGTAGAGACTCAAAGCAACACACATGTTTTATGTTACAGTTCAGGGGGTCAGGAGTTTGCAATGGGGCTCAGGAAGCTAAATTCAAGGTGTTGGCAGGACCGTGCTCACTCTGGAGGCTCTGGGTGAGGATTCATTTCCAGGTATTTGTCGGTCTCAAGAGGCTGCCCACATGCCTAGGCTTGTGGCCTTAGCCAGGGACCACATAGTCCCAACCTCTGCTTCCATCACACTTCCTTCTCTGATTCTGCTGCTCCTGTTCTCTCTTAGAAGGACCCCTTCATTCCATGGGACCTACTTGAATAATCCAGAGGAAATGTCTCCATCCCAAAATCCTTAGCTTATTCACATCTGCAAAGTTCCTTTTGCCATGAAGGTGATATTCACAGTTGCGAGGGGCTAAAACACGACCAGATTTGGGGTAGAGGGTATTAGTTTGCAAACCATGCCATGCCTCTTACTTATCACTCTCCTGACACACGGATTTTTGCTTTATCACTTAAAGCAGCTACCTCTTCCTCCTCCAAATCCTTCAGGCGTAATTTTTCTTTTTCTCTACAATTTTGTTTTTCCAGGCTTGTCTTGGGCTAAATCCTGATCTCTCTTAAAGTACGAGCATGAATGCGCATTCTTCAAAGAAACTTTATTTGACCCCGCCTCCAATCTCTTTTAAATTTAGTTCACTCTGAGTTTTTCTCTCATTCCATGTATAAATAATTCATTACGGAATTATTTATTTGAAGTGTGGATAATCTACCAGACTACCAGCCTGTGAGTTTATGGAGGGCAAAAGCAGTGGTATTCTTAGCACTTGATGCAAAGATTAAACTATTATACGTGTTCACTAAATATGTGTTGAATGAGTTATGGGGTTAGTGAATAAATAAATACACCGTACAGAAGTATCCTTTGACCATAACTTTAAAGATGTAGCATGTAGCAGGTGATCAGAGGGATCAAAATATATGTCACTAGAGGAAAACACATTTCCTCTTCTGGGAAAGTCCAGGTGAGTGAACGTAACACGTGCGGGGATTGTAAATAATTATAAAGGACTAGAAGGGACACTCCCATAGTTGGTAATGGTAAAAGTGAGACTGAGAATAAATAGAAACTACATCATAAAACACCCTCGTCATTTAACATGTCATCAATAACATGTAATGGTTTATCGAATGAAGCCTTCAGTAACGCAGGCTTCTAACTAGGGTCTGGAAGTAAGCAGCTCCAGATCGGGTTCAATAGCTCAGAAACATTAGGGCACTGGATTCGAATATCTGACATTATGATTATTGCAGGATGGCTGCCATGGCAACAAGCATCGTTAGAGTGTCCCATATGCAGTGTCCCATATGCGGAGGGAGAGAGTGAGAGCGAAGGACATTCTTTAAACTCTCCTTTTTTTAATCTGGTAAGAGAGATAAAATATTTCTGTAAACAACCAGTAGATTTCTCCTTTTGCTTATGATGTAGAAAATAAGAAAAATGCTCGGTTAAATATTAATTTTAGATAAGCAATAAATAATGTTTAGAATCATATCTGTAACGCGCACTAAAACAACAGTTACATCAGTTATTTATATGAAATGGGGATTTGATTGAGCACCATGTATTTCATCTGACCATCCTACTCCCATTTCATGAGCAAGAGCAGGTCTGTGGGAGCCGCACGTGCCTGCGGATGCCCCTCCCATGCCCATCAGCAATCGACCGAGCTCAGCCCGGGCCTGGACCCTTCGCCAACACACGGGTGCTGCATGCAAGGTGGACATAAATTGGTTGTTACGCAAGCAACCAACTGTGTCAGTCACAGTCTGAGTACATTGGTAATGTAGTTTCATTTTATTTCATAGATAATGTGAAAATATTAAACGATTTTAGCAAAGAATTGGTGTCACGAATTTGAAAAATTTCATAAGGATTTCTGCCCTGGTTCTATGCAGAATGGCAGTGCCAGAGGCAGGGGTAGCAAATGTCAGGCTATTTCAGTCCCTGTGTCAAAGGATGAGGAAGGGGAACAAACCTAAACAAAACCAGAAGGAATGTCAAGCATGTAAGAGAATTTTATATTCATATTTATTTATCAGAGTTGTCAAGATTTCAGACTTTGAAATGGAAATGTTGAGTGTTGTACCCCGTCTTTGTTATAAATTATCTGTGTGTCACCTTGAGTAAGTCACTTTACCTTACTGGCCTTGGTTTCTTTGTCTGTAAATATGTAGACAATAAAACTACATGATTTATTATAGGCATTGATTAAGGTCATTCAAGTAAAGTGCTTAGCCAAAAAAAAAAAAAAAAGAAAGAAAGAAAGAAAAGAAAAGGAACATAATGCATGTTTCGTGAACCTTAGATGCTTTTATTACTTTAGTTGCTGTTGTTAGTTTTCTTACTGTGAATCATGACTTGTTAGACATGATGTGGAAAGAAAGACCGAGGATCCCCCCAAATTTGCTCCACCCATCATCTGGCCCATCTCTTATGATGACAATTCCTTACTTCCAGGTGTTTAGACAAAAAGCCTGAGTGTCAACACTGACTTCCGTTTCTCAACCAATATTCAACTTTGCAGGAACTCCTTTGGCGCAACATTCTGAACACATCCGGAATCCCACCTCTGCAGCTCCTCTGCTGCTCACTGCGCTGAGCCACATCTCAGTGGATTCCTGCAAACATCACTCTTACTTACCTCGGCTCGCCCTCCTGCCCCTGCCGTCCATTCTCAACACAGCAGCAAGAGTGACGAAATATTCAATCAGATCATGTCTCTGCTCAAAAGCTTGCAGCGGCTTCCTATTTTACTAAAGATAGCAGCCAGCGTGCCTAACCTCTGAAACTGGCTCCTTGTTACTTAGTCTGCTTTATGGGCTGGCTTCTGCTCCCTTGGCCCGCTCCACTTCAGACATCTCAGTCCGTTCACTCTTCTGACACCCCTGTCTAGAGCCTTGGTCCTGGCTGATCCTTCTGCTGGAATACTCTTCCCACAGGTATCTAAATGTCTGCTCCCCATACTTCCACCGGTCTCTGCTCAGATCTCACCCATGGAATGGGGTTGGCCTCCACTACTCTATGTGCAGTTTTAAACTAGCACCCATCCATCCCTACCAACCTGGCGCTAAAGGTTGCCCTTATCTGTTTTATTTTTGTTTGGCTGTTTGTTTGTTTTTTCCTGTAGCCTTTGTTCTTACATCCTAACACACATATAATTTACTTACTTGTTATAATAAATGTTTACTGTGCGGTTCTCCTTTTTCTCACTAAAACGTCAGTCATTTAAGGGCAGGCATCTTAATATGTTCTGTTCGCTGACATAGCAAAGCACCTAAAACAATGCCTGACATATATCTTGTTCAATAAATATTTGTTAAAAATATACAAACACCTAAGTTTTGCTTTGTCTGGTGATAGAGATGTCATTTATTCTTTTTTGATGTATTAAAAACTAATAGTTATTAGTTTTTTAAATTAACTTCTTATTTTTAAGATTTTATTTATTTTAATTATTTTATTGTTGTTCAAGCACAGTTGTCTGCATTTACCCCCCACCACTCCCCCTCACCCCAGCCATCTTCACCTAAAAAAGATAGAAACATTTCAAATAAACAACCTAACCCACACCTACAAGAACGGGAGGAACAACGACGAAGACAGCCCAGAGCAAGCAGAAGGAAGGAAATAACCAAGACCAGAGCAGAATTAAACAACATAGGGAAGAAAGGCACAGTTCTAAGGATCAATAGATCCAGGAGCTGGTTCTTTGAAAAGATAACAAAATTGACAAGCCTTTAAACAGACTCATCAAGAAAAAAAAGAGAGAACCCAAATAAACATAATCAGAAATGAAAGAGGAGAAATTACAACTGAAATACAAAGGATTGTGAGAAATCACTATGAAGAACTATATGCAAAGAAATTTGAAAACCTAGATGAAATGAACAAATTTTTAGAAAAATACAATCTTCCAAAACTGAATGAAGAAGTAGAAAGCCTGAACAGATCAATAGCAGCTGATGAAATCAAAGGAGTAATTAAAACACTCCCAACGCACAAAAGCCCTGGACTGGGCAGTTTCATGGGAGAATTTTAAAATATTTATTTATTTTTAATAAGAAGGGAAGGAAAGGAGAAAGATAGGGAGAGAAATATCAATGTGTGGTTGCCTCGCATGCACCCTCCTACTGGAAACCTAGCCCACAACCCAGGCATGTTCCCTGACTAGGAATCGAACCAGCGACATTTTGGTTCACAGCCCACGCTCAATCCACTGAGCTGCACCAGCCAGGGCTGACAGTTATCGTTTTTAGATGAGTCTGCATGTACCGTCCCATTGAATCTTCATAAGAACCCTGTGGTCTTTGTCCTTCTGTGGTAGTGCATCGCAATAGCCAAAGGCAGTAGTTAGCAGAGAAAATGTTAGGATGTCAGCCATAAATCACGTCTTTGAATCTCGACTCTACTACCAACTAGGTGGGATGCTTTGGACAAGCAATGTAAACCCCCCTTGGCTCAGCACCAGGGATTTCTCGTTGGTAATATTACGCACAATTATAGTACTGCCTCATAAGACTGTGGTATCTGTGAAAGGGTTAACACATGGAACGTATCGATGTGAGGCTGACATCTGGAACAGAGTCTACACTAAACAAGAATTAGCTATCACCTTGACAATAAATATTTTATCAATTTTACGTATCGTGAATCTGCAGCTCGGAGAAGCCAATTAACTCGGCCAAGGTCAAATAGATAGTAAGACGCACTTAAACCTCTAACGCCCACACTGTGTTTTTGACCACCGTGCAATAAGGAACACCAAAGGTGGAGGCCTTTGGGGGAAAATATAATGAGTGGAAATGTGGATTTTTTGGTATCTTCACCCCAGGATATTTTCCGCCTAAATTTAGACTTCCTAGAGAATATCAAATCTCTGGCTATATATTTAATTTTCTCTCCAAGCTGGCATGATGCAGACTTGATCTTTGGAAGACAGCAGGGTTCATGTGATTATTTTCCCGGCCTTTGCCAAAAGTCAGTCATTTAAAAGTTTTTGTGGCACGCGACCAACTGCTTTACACATCAGCTGCTCCGTGAAAAAGTTGAAAATGTGATAGATTTGCTGACAAGCATATTTTATGTTTGATGTGCATAAATTTTTTTGCAATGATAAAAATAGAAGCTGTTAAAAGTTACTGAGTGGCTTGTTTTTCCTTCTGTCTCCTGAATATTTTGATGTTGAGATAGAGCAGGTGTCATACTTGTTCTCACCTGTATTTTCCAGTTTTAATTTCCACTGCATGTACTTCCTTATTTATTGAATGTAAGAAAGAATTCACACCTAGTATGTGCAGAGCTGCATGCTAGTTGCCCCGGGGACAAATAGAAGAATAACAAATATTGCACTACAATCTGGTAGAAGAAATAGAAAACATGTCTTTGTCAAATCTGGTATTAAAACCTTAGGATACGCCGTAGTGATCCCTCATCTGAGACGTTGCAATAGTCTGCTCATGTTCTCCCGGCTTTTCTTAGCCACTGGGCACCCAGTACCACAGTGATTTCATTGCATTGTAAATCGAACCACGTGCCTCACTCACACAAAGCCCTCTAATGGCTTCCCATTGGAGTAAAATCCAAATTGTCAGCATGATCAGAAATGCCTCTTTCTGTCTGTCCTCGCCCACCTCCCACGAATCTCCAAGTTCCTCACCCCATCCCACCACACTAGGCACTTCTCCTATCTCTTAACTATTCCGAGCTAGTTCTTGGCTCAGAATATTTGTACTTACTGTTTCTCTATATTGTGTCTTTTCCTCACTGATTCTCATATAGCTGACTGCTTCTCATTGTTTAGAAATCAGCTGTGTTTTTTTTTCTTTTTTGAGCCCTTCCCCTAGTACACATTTTAAGTTACAGACAAGGATTTTTTCCCTCTTACTCTCTACTATATCTGCATCACCCAAAGCATCAGCCACATAGCGATATAGAAGGTGCTTCATAAATAACTACTGCTGAGTCGTTGACTGAGTGATTTACTAGGAATACATCTACAACACTAACCAGGGATCCTCAGTGCCAGAAAAGCGTCCTGGAGGGAGTTTGACAGGACGCTGTGAGAAGGAGCGATCTTGCGGGAGGGGTCGTTGTGCCCTGGCTCACTGAGAACGAGCCTGATCTCAAAGATCGTATATCATTGCTGTTGTTGTTATAAATACATACGAAGGGTTTACTACGTACGAGACAATATTCAGAGTCTGTTCTACAGACAATCTTATTTAATCTTTGTAAAAACTCAACATGTAGATACTCATTTTACAAGTGAGAGGACACGTATTTTGATACAGCGGTCCGTTTGGGCTGCTGTATCAAAATACCAGAAACTCGGTAACTTATGAACAAACACTCCCACCCTGTCACTATTCTGGAGGGTGGAAGCCTGAGGCCAGGGTGTCTGCGTGGTTGGGTGAGAACCCTTCCAGGTCTCAGACCACTTCCCCTCGCATCCTCTTATAGCAGGTGGGGGGGGGGGGAGGTTAGTGACTCTATAGCAAACTGAAAGCTTTGGAGAAGGGGTTGGCATGACTCAATCTGGGCTTTATAACATTGGAGGAACAAGTAGAAGTTATAAGTATATTTGAGAAATAATTGATGCTTATTATCCAATTAATATTTTCCCAAAATATGCAGGCTTACAAATACATCATTTAATTGCCAGCAATCCTGGTGTTGTCACAGTGAATATAGTAACTCTATCTTACAGACAAGAATGATTAAATTAAACAGAAAATAGTGGTGCTCAGAAAGGCAAATGATTTAAAATGTCTGAGATCAAGCGGCAGACTTGACCCAAAACTATTTTTAAAAAGTCACTGGGCAAAGTCTGGACATTTATCTTAAAAGAGAAGCATCACGGTCACAAGTGCTGCCTGTCACGTTGCGGCTCCTGCGTGACGTCCCTTCATCCGGGTTGTTTTTATCGACACAGAGGTGGCATTGCCAAGCAGTGACGGAGCAGGGACATCAGAGTCAGACCGCGGTGTTAAATATCTGCTCTGGATTTGCTTTGTTTTTCTCTGGAGAATTGACGGCACCTTGCTTTACTCCTGTTGCAGAGGGTGGTTCCATAAATCAACGAACTAAAGATTATCAAGTGCTCAGACCAGTGCCCAGTATTAAATAGACTCTCTTAAACATTGTGTTGTGTATGATCCTATGATAATCCTGCAGGTGCTGCTGTTTCCTTTTAATCTGTGAGGGGATTGAAGCCCACACTAAGGACACCACACCCAGGAGTATAAATGCCAGAGAGCAGGAAAGCCCTGGGAAAGTGTAACAAATGCATGATCGCTCTTTCTGGAACTTTTGTCCATTATAGCAAAAAGGAAAATTAACAATAATTAAATCTTTACACATTAAAATGTGATAAGACTACATTCCCCCCCCCGCCTGTGAAGAAGGTAGGTAGGATTATGGGTACTGAAGGAGAGGCTGTTGGTCTCTTACCAGCAATGAGCTCACTGCGAATTGAATGGCCAAGCAAGGTGGAAGCCCCTGGGAAACATTCCTCGTTGTCTGACCTCACTCTCTGCCTCATTTGTCTCCTCACCCCTGAGACGTGATTTGGGCAGGGTTTGAGAGTACCTCTGGACACCGGGTCAAAATTCCAGGATTTCTTTACTATCTGTGTGAGCCTGGAAATCTATTTAACTTGCCAGTATTTGCATTTCCCGCTATGTAAAAAGAACACAATAATGTTTGACTTCGAAAAAATCTTCAGATTAACAATCTATCATATAAATGCACGGTGTACAGTCAGTATTTAGTAACAATGACAAGAACGCTAGCAGGTATTAGTTGTGGGTATGTACGGGTGCCTCAAATGTCCTTCTCCAAAGAGGTGTTATTACTGTTGGTGAATAAATGGGTTGTCTTCAGTATTAATTCAGTTACACTACTTTTGCACTTACACTTTGCATTGATGTTTTACTTCTTTTATTCAGTTCTGTTTTTAGTATTTCTCCCTTGTTGCCTCATCCCCGGTCCCAAAGGGTGTTGTCAAAATGCGGTAAGATCTATTACAGCGTCCAGGATAATGCACAGCACAAAGAATAATCAGTAGCCAGTAGTTCTGAGTTCTACCAGACCAGTCGCAATAACCTGTTGAACCTCAATATCCTAATTGGAAAATTGAAGACAGAGTATCGCTTCCACTGTTGTTGTGAAGTGTAAAAATCGGTGGCTAGAAAACTGCCTGGCACATGATATGTGTTTTAGTTCCCTCTGCTCTTTGCTTTTCTGGCTCTGGATTATCAGCAGACTCCATTTCCCTTTTGCCCTCTCAGCAGATGTTGTTAAACGTTCTGGGGACTCAAGCATACCTTCGGGAGGTTCCTCCAACCCAAGAGTTAATGGATGAGGGAGTTGGGCTGGGCTGGGCTGTGCTGTGCTAAACTTTCAGGGATGGCACTACCCTAGCATTTACTCATTCATTTGCATTATTTATGAATTCAATGCCTTCCCTTGACATTGAAAGTGAAAGTGGTTGCCAGGCCTTAAGCAATGTGCGTTCATCTCCTCCCCAAAACCACGTCCCTGGGCTCAGGAACTGCTCCCCCATTTTCTCCCCTGGCCCTTCGCCTTCCAAGTGTTCACCGCTCCTGCCTGCAGTTCCCTCTGAACCACGGTTCCCACAGCTGCCTGCACCCAGGGTATCCTTTGCCCTTTTCTTTCTCACTTTTCTTCATACCACTTTTTGCCATCTGACTTGCTGCTTATTTTATAGTTGTTTGTCCCTTGTTTCTCACCCTCTTTGACCTGTATGGCCCATGAAGGCAGGGACTCGGTCAGCTTCGTGTGCTGCGTGCCAATGCGTACTGCCTAGTGAATGAAAGACAGATCTACTCAGCACTGTTGATTCAACAACAGAGCACCTACAGGCATCGTCCATGGCAAGCACCATTAAGTGGGAGAGACTGGTGTTAAATAAAGCAATGAGTAAAATGAGCATTTATAGAAGCTTTGCTGATCCTGGGCCTCTGTCCCCTCAAATGCAGTCCTGTCCTCCTCCTGGTCTGCTGTAGGTCAGAGGGGTCTGGCCCTGCGTGTCCTGGCTGAGCTTGTCTGATGGGAGGCAGCAGCGTGAGTTCAGAAGGTCTGGAGAAGCAAGGGACAGGGCCTCAGCTTCCTCACAGCCTCAGGCCGTGACGGCCTCTCCTCTGTGCACGGAAGGCTCCCCTCCCGTCTCTCCAACCTCAGTTCCTGGGAGTTCCTCGCTCCTGGTGTACTCACTTTCTGCTCTTTCATTTCTCTGTTTCCCTATTATCTATGCAACTAATTATCTCGATTATATTTTCTCCTTTGAAACCTGAAGGCATTTGGGGGTGTTTGCGTGGATTTTTCCTTTTTGCTTACTCTGATTGGTGCATCTACATCCTAAGCTCTTTTGCTGGAAGGCGCAGTGGCTGGAACAGTATATAAGTGCGCTCGCAAAAGTAGAACTATTCATGGAGAGGCTTTCTGACGCCATGACATGTCATCCACTGAGAAGGGGGCATGAAGAGGAGCCAACGGGAAAAGCAAGGGTGGCGTACTTTTCCGATGAAGGAGAGAGCTTGTCCCTGTGCCCGGAGGCAGTGGGACTTTCAAATAACCGAGTGAAGAACACCAAATCTGAGGCACAGGAAAGGGCAGGTGAAGCGGGAAGCCTTGGTCAGCCATGCTAGGGCTTGTTGGCCACATGTGGGGGTTCACCCTGAAATTCATAGGGTTCCATAGAAGGGTTTTAAACAGAGAAGGTCAAGGTGGTGGCCTCATCTGACCTGTGCTTTGTTAAAGGTGACTAGTTGCAATGGAAGCTGGGAGACAAAGTGGGAGCCAGTGCAGGGCAAATGAGGTCACAGTCCTCTGGATGGAGATCGTGACTGAGACAGAGACAGGAAATCAAGAGCCAGAGAAGCCCAAGCCTAGGCCCGTCGCTCACTCCCCTTGCCCTCCCTAGATTGCCCGTGCGCTCCTTTTGTACCTGTGGTCAGAGAGGGGATTGTCTGCAGACAACGGGCAGGGCAGCCTCCACCATCTCCTCCTCACAGACTGGCTGCAGCAAAAGTTCGAAATAACACAAAGTCATTAGGGGAAAAGTACCCCAGCCACCCACCTTTCTCACCTGGCAGCAGATGGCTCCAGGATCTGCCACAAGGGGCATCTCATCCTGGCCTGCTCTGTCCTCCTGTGCTGACTCGGTTCCCCAGCTTCACTCCTGTCTGTGTCTCTTGCAGTGTCTCCAGGGCTGCTGAGAGTGTCCCAGTGCCTTTTGTGTGGACTCAGAGAAGTACTTCTATGGCTTCTTGCAGTGTCCCCTGCGACCTGAGAACAGTTCTATGTCAGAGGAGAAAAGTAGGACCAACTGATACCATCTTAAGATCTTAGCGCAGGCAGGGGTTTTTCTAGGGAGGGAGAGAGAAAGCAGAGCAAAGAGATCAAGGAAACGGGGTTGAAAAGTTCTCTACGTGCAGACAAGGACAGTCCATTTTGATGAAGAGCTTGAAACTGGTCAAGTGATGGTCCGATGTGCATCGTCCTGGTGATTGTCATCCTGGTTTCATGGTTGAAGATTAGCAAATCTCCCAGAGCTGGGATGACTGAAGGCTGGAGTCTGTATCTTTTGAAGTTAGTTCCTAGGATTCTTATACAAACAGCTATTTATCTACAAGCTACACAGTCAGAGTCAGCACTTACGGAAACAATGTCAAAAATTGGTGATTGGGTTGCAATTCCCCACCGTTACAATTCCCCATGGTTACAATGCTAGGCATGAAGCCAGATGGTGCTTCACTGAGGTCATACCCCTACCCTGTGACCCCAGAAACCTTAATGAGGAAGTAGGGACTTTGACTCATGGTGTAATAGCGACTCACAAGTATTGAACACTATTCATGGTGCAGGCACCATGCTATACACATTGTTACATTTAATCCTTTCAGTGACCCTTTGGCCGAAGATTGTTACTTTTTTTATTTTTGCAGGTAAGGAAATACACTCAAGGATTAATGGACTAGAGTGAAATCACATGCTATAGGAAGGGAGTGGAGCTCTGGCTATCCTATTTGAAAACTTTGGTCTTATTCTAACCCTTGCAACCAGAGTTCGTACCAAAACATGGAGTTTGGAGCCCATAGTGAGATCTCAATCTGTTGACTCCTTTTCTTTGCCTGCTGTGTGTTATCAGGCAAGAGCCTAACCTCTCTGAGCCTTAATGTTTCTTGTTTACATTCTACATCTTGTTAAAATACATCTAGCATCCTTCTTGCAGGGTAGGAGTCTACAGGATGCCGGGCACTGGGGAGGATTGTATGAGACCCTGAGTGGAAAATGCCGGGTCCACAAACACCATGTGGTTCTCTGCTCAATACCTCCCACAGTCCGCTGGGTCTCATGTGGACTGAGAGGGGCTAAATGGGATTTACCCAAATGTGTGCTGAGAAAGATTAAATTGCAAAAATTAAATACAGAACAACCCACACAACATGGGTGCTTACTTTTCTTTTTTTGGGTAGGCCTGTGTTCTCTCTGTCTAGAATATTAGGTAATGATAGCTCTGTCTACTTCACTATATCAAATGAGATTATCCCTTTGATATGATTAAGGTGGTTACAAAAACATCAAAATACTACGTGGAAGTTGAGGATTACTATCATGTTAATTATTTTAAGTCTGTGGATAATTATAAAGAATGAGTAATTAATACCATGTCCTAAATTACCTAGTGCTTTTCAATGTTATTTATTCATTTATTCAGGGCCCTTAATTTTATGACCCATTAATTGTTTATACATATAAGAAAACAGTATGTAGCTTATCTTGTTTGTTTTTAAGAATTGTTGACCCTAGAAGAGGGGAGACATTTTTAAAAATGAACTGTAACTAGTGGATGTGAAACAGATTTAAAAACTCTGATATTCTTGTATCTTTTTCTCATTATTTCACAATTATTATTCCATGTGCTGAAGCTCAATCCCCTTATTTCTGGGTGATTGCCCTATTAATGGCAGAGTGATGTGAACGGAATTAAATATTTGCACTAGGGGCTATGTGTAATTGAGTTTCTTCTCTGCTTATTGCAAGCTTTGGTTTTTGAAATTAAAGCCAACAAAATGACACCATTTGAAAATATGGCTAAAATTAGAAATCTTTTACATATCATAAAAATTCTACGAAGACTTGGACTTCAAATTTCACGTTCAGACACAGAGTCTAATTTTTGAAACAGAGCACGATTCTTTTCTAAGTTTTAAAAAACATATCCAGATTATATTGAGCACTCCCATTGTCCCAGAAATGATGTCAAACACTGAAAAGGGGAGAAAAAAGACAATATAAACATTAAATATGCAACACTCTCTCACTTAGCTTATGGTGCATCTTGAGGAAGGGACTGGCATCAACCTCATTAGCAAGGACAAAACTGAAGTTCATGCATTCACTCAAGTGCAAATACTTACCTGGGACATATTGGGCTCCACTGCCTGGCAGGCGCTATACTTGACACTTGGTGCATATCTGGGGAGAGAACAAGCAGAGCCCCAGTTCTGAATCTATGATTATTCCAGGGGCGCAAACAGATCATAAACAACTTAATACGTAAGGAGCAGAGACTGTGAAGCATGTTAAATACCGCAGGCTGAAAATAAGCCAAGGGAAGGTTCTGTGGACAAGCACCCCAGAAGAAGATATGGAACTGCGGGAACAGAAACGGCTGAAGCCGCGAGCGAGGTGGAGTGTGATGGAGGACCAGTTCAGACAGGCGGTGAGCAGGGGCAAGATTCTGCACAACTTGGTAGGCGATGACAGAAAGTTTAGATGTTATTCCAACGATGGGGAGGCATTTACAGGATTAACATAGAGTGGCTATTTAACTCTTTTTTCAAATTCATTTTGGCTATTATTCTGAGGAAAATGGACAGTAGAGGGCAAGGGCAGAGGCAGGGCAACCAGTCCAGATGCTGTGCGGTTGGCCCGGAAGACAGAGGTCACCCAGGACTGGGATGGGGGTGGGGATGAGACGCGGCAGTCGTCAGAAACAGTGTGTGTTAGCCTGGATACGAGAGGAGGAGGAAAGGGACAAACCGCGGATTTTCTGCTTAAACCATTGGGTTCCTGCAAGTTTCATTTACTGATAAACGAAAACGGTGGACATACAGGGTTTTGTTTGTTTACTTTGCTTTTTAAAAAATAGCACTGCTGGTATGAATTATTCCACATGGACATATTGTTTGAAATGTAAAACTAAAGGCGTCTAGTAGGCGGTGGGGTATAAATGTGTGAAAGTCAAGATGTTTGTCTTGTAGACACCAACTTGGGCTTCCATCCTGTTAACACTATCTAAAGCCAGGGCCAGCGCGAGACGACCTGAAAGGAGAGTTTACAAGGAGAAAAGGAATGAACATCCACCTGCGCCGTGGCCTGAGACGTTTCGAGCAGATAAATAATTTGTTCAACATTTCCTGGTCTGGTAAGTGGAAAACTTAAACGCGGTCTGACCCCAACGTCCACGCTTTCATGTCTTATTGCCTGTTAGATGTTATTTTAAGTAAGCTTTTAAAAATAGATAGACCTCTGATGTCCAGGGTTGCTGCGGAGGGCACCACAGGCCAAGGGCACTGTCATATTTATGGTGCAGAAGCTGGAGCGGACAGAGCACGCGCAGAGAAGGCGATTCCTCTTGTAGCGCCGTTTCAGTACGTGAATGTGGGGGAGCACGTCAGGGCATGAATTCACCCAGCGTGTAGTTCATGGGGAAGAAAACAGCTGTAGGTCTTTTTTTTCCCCTTCCCTGACGAGGGATTCATGAATGAAGATGGCGTTCTACCTCATGTCAGTTCTGAAATGCAGACGATCATTCATGTGGATGTCTTGTCCTCATCGTATATGAATAGCTAGCTCTGTGGGAAAGGAATTAAATGGCTATTCTCTGTGACTCTCAAAGATAGAATCAAAAAGAGAGATTTTTCAGGGTCAGATTGACATTTAAGAAAATGGTTCCAAAAGTGTCTGAATGTCTTGATACAACTGTTTCAAAATGTGTCCAGTCACCACAAAAGTTCAAACACACATTCAATTCAACATTCAGTAAGAATGTTCCTTGTTTGCCACTTCTTTTTTTTTTTTTCTTTCAACTTTCCAGTCCTGGGCCATTGTCTCAGTCTGTCTGAGCTGCCACAACAAGAATATCATAGACTGGGCCGCTTTAACAACTCACACTTATTTCTAACAGTTCTGGAGACTAGAAAGTTCAAGATCGAGGCCCTGGTAGGTTTGGAATCTGGTGAGAGAGCCCATTTTCTAGTTCATAGGCAAGCAATCTTCTTGCTGTGTTCTCATTTGGCGACAGGGATGAGAGGGCTCTCCGGGGTCTCTTTGTTCAGGGAACTAATTCCATCCGTGAGACCTCCATGCTCTCAAGCTAAACAGCATCCAAGAGCGCATCTCCTAATACCGTCTTCTTGAGGAATTAGCATTTCAACTCATGACTTTGGAGAGAGACACAGATACTTACTCCACAACAATCAGCTTTAAATCGAAACGTTCTTTGTTTCTTCTTATACAACTTCTTTTTGGAAATGTTCGTTTTTCCCCACTCCTCATCTAATTCAACATTTATAGCAATTCCTAGCAGACACGCATGGAGTAAAATAAGCTATCATTTCATCTTTGCCTCGGTGTCGTGTGTTATGACATTGTACGAAGACTTGCTAGAGAGAAGTCGGAACACAGTTTTACAATGGTTGGGACAGCATTGGGCAGAAGGATCTAGAAAATGTGGAAGCAAGAAAAAGAGGAAAGAGGGAGCTTTGAGGTTACTACAATTATGATATATCGGATATGCAACCAGTATACACCATCTGTTCTCAGTGATGGGCTCAGGATTGGTAGAGGTAGATGTAATATTAATTATAATCATTACTAGAAATGTTTTAACTCTTCTGCCTGTTTGTTATACAGCAAAATAAAACAGCTATATGTGACTTAGACCAACTCGATGGCAAAACTTACTTGACAACATGGAGCTCTGCTAAGAGCTCCTTAAATATGAGATTAATGTTGGTGAGAGAACAGGAGTGTTGGAGAAAAACAGTTTGTTGAGCTCCAGTTCTCAAGAATGTCTAGTCCTTTGAGCCAGCACAGTGAACACAAACTTCCAGAGCCTCATTTCCTGACTGGTGACCATGGGTTCACAATGCTGCCTTGTTTGATCATTTAAGGACCCTATAAGGTAATAAATGTTAGCAAGTATAGTGTCTGGTAATCATTCCACGCAAATCGCCTTCCCAGTCAGTGGAGTTACTCCCTGTCATTAGAGCGGCAGGAGACGAGGAGCGGTGCCACAGCTCAGGGGCTGCATGCGCGGAGGGTGAAGGTGTTTGAGAACTCTAAGTTCAGGAGTGAGTTTTCTGCACAGGAGTCGTGTCTTGATGTTGAAGGTAGATAAGAAAATAAAACCACCAAATTCGGACTTTATTAGGAAAACAGTAGGCTCCAGTCCTGTGCATTAGGGTGAGGCTTTGACACCAAACAGTGTCAAGGGCTGGTAAGACAGGACGAGGTCGGGTGTGAGTTTGTATGAGTGTCTGTGTGTGCACTGTGATTGTATTTTGGCGTGTGGGTGGTTACAAATATTCATTTGTGTGTGTTTGTCCGTGTGTGTGGGGGGAAAGGGAAGTGAGATGAGGACCTCTAGGAGCAGAACTGCTGCGATGAGAAAACCCGTGTAGCTGAACGATAGTTACATGGCACCCCTAGCACCACGGGACGTATGACGCGTAGTCGTGGTGTGGCGGGACAGCATGGGTTCTCACGTGCTCCCACCTTTTGGAGCTGAGGGGGGTTTCTTGGACAAGCTCAGATGAATCTGGAATGAAATACCCATATCCAGTGATGCTGCATGCAGTTGGCACAAGGTTTGCCAACACTGAGGGCACCTGGAAGGGCATAAAAGGGAGGGGGGTGGAATTTAGTCTACGACCTGCTTGCCAAGCCATGGGCCCACCATGGAGCCACCTCCTCAGAGGAAAGGCGGGTTTGGTTTTGCTTTGGTCTTTCCCTCATTTGCACAAGGATGACCTATGGGCCCCTGGCAGCCCTGCCCACACTGGTAACTCTGGGCCACAGCAGGGACATGAGCCAGAAGGACATGTCATGAGAGCAGCCAGCACTGTTCCACTGATTTTGCATTTTAGGAAGCACGAGCCTCACCGTACAAAGAAGGTAATAGGCTGAGAGGGAATGGTGTTCTGCAACAGTGAACTCATAGATAGCAGAGCCTCCTGATGGGTTTGAGTTTTCTTTGAGAAGGAATTCCTTTATAATCATGAAGAGGTAAGGAGGTGCCATGGGCTGAACTGTGCGCCCCCAAAGTTGACACCTTGAAGCTCTAACCCCGGATGTGACCAGGAGGAGACAGGACCTGTGAGGAAGTGAGAGAGGTCAAACAGGGTCGCAAGGGTGGAACGTTAATCCCACAGGGCAGGCGCCTCACGTGAAGAGGACGAGACACTAGCGCTCTCTCTCAGCCACGAGAAGACACACCGAGAAGGCAGCGGGCTACTAACCAGGAAGAGGGCTCTCACTAGGAACCAAATTGACTGGCACCTTGATCTTGGATTTCAGGGCTTCTAGAATTATGAGAAAATACATTTCTATTTTAAATAAGGCTTCTGTTTAAACCACTGAGTCAGTATTATTTTATGGCAGCCTGCGCAAATACAGGCGGCTTCCCTTAACAGCGCATGTATGACCGCCTGCTGATTACTTTTTTATAACCTAGTCAGGATTTCACATTCTGTGACTCAAGGCCTGTGTTCTTTGATGATAGATCCAGGCTTCGTGTGTTTGGCAAATTCACCGTATAAACCTTAGACTGGGTTGGCCTTATTTTCCTTTTCAAAATGCATGTCTTAGTTAGCTTGGGCGGCTATAACAAAATACTTCTAGTGAGTGCTTTGAAGAACAGAGATTTATCTCTCACAGCCCTGCAGGTCAGGGTGTCAACATGGTTCAGGTGAGATCCCTCTTCCTGGGTGTTCACATCACCTTCCCTTGGAGTGTGTACGTGCAGAGAGAGAGAGACAGACAAACAGACAGACAAGAGACGGTGGGGGCAGAGACACAGACACAGAAAGAGATCTCTTTCTGTTGTTATAAGGCCACTAATCCAATCATGAGAATCCCACCCTCAGGACCTGCTGTAAGCCTAATTACATACCAAAGGTCCCGCTTCTGAATGCTGCCACATTGTGGGTTAGGGCATTAATGGGTGAATTTTGCAGGGATACAAACATTAGCGAATAACATCTTATGTGCTTTAGATGGTCGTTATATATTCTAGGTACCCTGGGACTAGGATTATAAAATTTCCAAATAATCTTGAGAGGCAGCAAGATCCTGCTGGAACTGAAATCCTGTGCCCCCGATGCCTGACCCTTACAAGCAACATTCGATCTTTTTCAATTTCTGTCATCTCCCTGGTCTGTACCTTCTTCTTTTCCTTTCTTTTTTTTCAAACAGTCCCCTCTTACAGAGCTCTATGGGAATGGAAGGTGATCATCCCTCAGCATGTACATGTGTGAATAACGTGGTCTTTTGTATTCAAATCATTGACGTTTGAGCCAATAAAGAATGTAGATGGATTTTAACACGGCGATCTTATTTTATAGATTAAACATCGAGGTTAAAGGAGCGTTTCTTTAAGCTTGCTTTTCTGAATCCCTACCATGCGCTTGTTGGACACGGGAAGTAGAACCAGCTCCCCTGCCACCGAGACCAGGTCATTCATTCTTTCAGCACATACGTGTGTGGAAAGCTGACCATGTGCAAAGGTGCACGCTCAATGCCATGGAACAAGGTCACTAGTAAAACATGCCAGCAGATACCTCGGAACTGAGGGTGCTGGAGGTGAGTGGCAGCAGCAGAGTGGCAAAGGACAACAGCTGAAGGGACAAGCCTGGGGGACCTCCCTGCGGTGACATAGCCTGAAGTCCCCCATGTGCCCCCAGGAGGATGGTAGACCAGCAAAGATTTCAGGCTAGGGTTTTAAAAAACACCGCATAACTTCGCAGAAAGAAATAGAAGTTTTGTAAACTCATCAGTGCTATGAGTGGTATGCAATTTTTATTTTTGGAAGAAAGAGTTTAGACTAAAAAAATCAATGTCATCAGAGGCAATATTCTCTAGACATTACGATTTTGGGTTAAAAGTTTCAGGATTTTTGTTCCAAAAAAAAGTAGATAGAAACATAACTTCATCCAGGAATGTATAGCAGCTTCTGAGTTTCCTCGGGGAAAGTGGGACCCACTGCCCATTTTCTGCAGAGAACGGGCTCCACTTCACTATAATCCATCACTTCAGGTTTGCTTCACAGCGAGACCTCATCCAGAGATCGAGAGTCTTTCAGGAACAGCAGTTTATTCACTGAGGAGAGTTCCTGCCAGAGTGGTGCCATTCCTGCCTGGCCCCTGGCATCGGCTCCAGCCATTTGATTTAGGACACATCCCTGTGACCAAATCCCCATTCCATGTATCTATTCCAGTGCCAAGTGCTTATCTGGGCTTGAATCACTGCCCACTAGTTTACCAAAGCAGTGAAAGGGGTTTTTATAATTTGACTCTGGGTGGAAAAAGTCCAGACTCCATGACAACAGGGATTATGTCTGGACTTCCTAGCACACAGCAAGTAGGAACGAACAGATGTTCAGTGTTGATCAAATGCTAGACTGTGTTCTAACTCAGGGGCAAGCTACTGCTTTTGGACTAAATCCAGCCTGCTGCCTATGTTTGTAAATAAAGTTGAATTGGAACACAACATTGCCCATTTATTTACATATTTCTTCTGGGTTATTTATTTATTTATTTTTTTTGCTCTATAACAGTAGAGCTGAGTAGGTGTGACAAAAGTCATCTCCCACCAAGCCTACAATGCTGACTTTCTGTCTCTGTATAGAAAATATCTGTTGATCCTTATTCTAAAGGATTTACCACAGGTTACTGCCTATGTGACCCTTTGCAAAGAGTATAACCTCCTTGAAATGCACAACAAATTTCTGATGTCATATTTTTATATATGAGATCAATGAGATGTATCAAAAAGATAGAATTTGTGCTGAAGCTGAAGATTATGCAACTGGGAATCAACAGACCTACGACTCAAACGCAACCACCTTCTCTGGAGTCTATGCACTTAAAATAATAAAAATTATAAATGCATAGATATGTGTGTCATTATATAACATTCCTGTATCAACATACAATTCAGGTAGAGTAGTCTTCCTCATCCGCAGGGCGTATGCACTGCACGTATTGTCCAAGGGCTAACCCCATACCTCTCGACGCTTCCTGTCCATGTACAAGTCTTCTGTGAGCAAATCGAATGCCCTTTCATGCTGACTAAGCATTGTGCCCTGCAGCCCTGACTTTTGCAGAATGAGCTGTGATAGTAAAACTAGCACAAATTTATATTTTGTTCTTTCTAATTCCACAGATAGAAGATTTGCTCTTACTTCGGATCTTAGCAACCTCAGCATACAAATTTTTTCTTTCCTTATTAAGTCAAGAACTTTCATCTTTTCACTTAAAACAAGCACTTTACTGCTTCTCTTTGGCACGTTTGAATTTCTGGAATCACTGCTTGGGGCCATCACAAAGTAAAATAAGGATTATTTGAACACAAGCCTTGTGATACCGGGACAGCCGATCTGACAACCAAGACAGATACTAAGCGACTAACAAGCATGAAGTGTCTGCAAGTGGAGCTGCGGGACAAAGCGATGACTCACGTTCTGGGCGTGTCAGAGCTAAACAGCACAAGATTTCATTACATTACTCAGAAAGATGCAAAATTTAAAGCGTGGCTTGTTTATTTCTGAAATCTTCCATTTAATATTTTCATTCCACAGTTGGCCATGCGAAATCATGAAAATGCCACAGGCAGAAGGGACCTTGACAGAGTCAAGAAAAAAAGTAAATGGTACCAGATGAGGACAAAGCTCTTTTATGCCTTGTCAGAACCTCGAAACCCTGCCAAGGGTTTTGGTTCGCTCGTTTGTGTGTTTTACTAACTGTGTGTGTGTGTGTACACAAGCGTGCTTGGTGAAATCAAGATCTGGAAGCAGAGCTCTGAAGGCTGAAACTTGTAACAGAATAAAACAAAGTGTTTAAAATGTAATTTTCCAATACATGTTTTATATCCTGTTATATAAATCACCGAACGTTGCTGCCATAGAGAACAATGTCTTCCAGAATCCGCCAACTGTGCCCCTGTGATTTGTTACAGCTTCCGCTCAGCTGGAGGAAGCGGGGGCCAGAGGTAACGGGACCCCCTTCTACTCCTCGTCTGGCCGTTGTCACTGAGCAAGCTCGCACTCTCGCGAATGACATTATCACTAACGTGAAGTGTTTTCTAGGTGGCTACGCGTCCCTGGTGCCCCTCTGTACCAGACCAATGAATATGTCTGGGCTTGTGTGAATTGGCAAATAGTTAACTAAATTCTTTCTTAAGAACTGTCCTTTTACTGAGTTTTCTTAACTATAGCCAGTTTTACTTTAAAATACCCTAGTCCTTTTGGACTGAAAAATAAATGAGTAGAGAGAGGAGTGCAGTAGATCTCCTAACTCATCTTAGTTAGCTATTAACACAGTAATGTTGCATAACAAACTGCCCCAAAATTCAGCACTTGCAACAACAAGCTTTTGTTCTTATGCCCACGGATATTTACACGGATACCTAGGCTAAGTGGTCCCTCTTTAGACTGAGGGTCACCTGGGCTTGCTTCTAAGTCATAGGCTGTGTTTAGCTTCACTCCACCTATTTATTTTTAATTATTATTTCCTTTGTATTAGCAGGAGAAATAAGAAACAGTCTTCTCATGGACAATCACCTGAGCCCAAGAGTCTAATGTCACTGAGTACAAAAGATTATTCTTCTCACAGTGAGGACAGAAACTCAAATTCTCAGCCAGTTATTCTCAAATAACTCAGATAATACATATAAGGTCCCTTCAACCGCAAAGCCAACACAGAGGTCCATCATCTCAGGAACATTCCCTCTTCTAGGTAATGTGCCCTAGTCCCCATGTTAACCTGGAACCAAGTATCTTAAATTTGAATCTGAGAGGCAGCTGACAAAATGCAAGACCATGAAGGGCTGGCTTTGCATCCAGGGTCTACTGGTCTCATCCTTGACTTTCCTACATCCCGGATTTCTTTCAGGTCCAGGCTGTGTCACAGACCATGCATTCGCTGTAATGTGCCTTTTGCCAGGAACACGATCCCTGCTCCCTCCTTTGTCCTTCTGACAAATACATTCTCATCTTTCAATCCTCAGATCAAAGGACTCTTTTCTTAGCATGTTTCCAATGTTTGGCACTTACTAAGGGGCTAATCCTTCCAGCTGTTGACTAAATAATCACATCTAAATTCTTCCTTCTGCATTGAATTAAATGGAGGCCCCCAAAATAAAAGTGACTTATTCTAAGTCACACAGTGTGCAGTCCCTTTAAAAAAATCTTTACCCAGAAACAGTGACAGATGCAAACTGCAGGGCTCCAGTCCTTAGAAATATTCATCTGTTTGAGTTATTTAAATGGCCAACTCACAAAAACTTTCCATGTAGCAGTTAGAAGATCAATTGACTAGCAGAGTCTTGATTTTAATATCATTTCTTTAATACTTGAAGACTATGATAACGTTAGCACCATCTCTCTCCTTTTTAAGTCACTAACTTACAGTGGATGTTCTCTTCGCATCTTTAGCTCTATCAGAAAGCATTCTGAAGAAGCACACACCTGAAATAAGGTCCAGAGAAAAAGTGGGGCAGAACCTGCTGTCAGATAAGGAGTATGACATGGAATGTGATATCAGGGACATCTGAACAGAACTGGCATGAGTAGGAAGTGAGTGACAGCTATTCAAAGCAAACCCGGTCTCATGGATCGCTGTCATTTCTGCCTCCCAGGGACATATTCATTCTCTTCTGGTTTCATTACTCTGTATTTCCCAGTGGTGACTTCTCCTCCTGTCTTAGACCATATAACTGGAATGGGTTTATCCCATGTATTTGAGCTCCAGGAGGGGCATGGGACTCCAGACTGGGCAGGAAGCATGTCTGTCCCCTGGCCACAAAGGAAAGCATGCTTGACACACACCATTCCAAACAGGATTATATCCCATAGCTTTTCCTGGGGCTCTTGAGCTCGAAAATAATCCTTCTGTTGATCCTGAATGTAGAAGTATACACTTTTAACAGTGCAAATGGCTTCTCTTCTGCCACTGCATTAGTCCGTCAGGACTGGTGGTTAGAGAAGAACTAAACCCTTTAATGCGCTCGCATATGGTGGTGTTTGAAGCCAGACTACTGACAGGGATTCTCGTGTACGTGAGCTAACATTTCCCACTTTTTCTCACACAAGTTTCAGTTGGCTTTCTGACACTCTGAAATGTGAGTGAGGTCTCCCACTGTGTCTGGGAACTCTCGGAGCTTCTGATGGAGAGTCAGGCCAGGCTGTGGGCTGTGTGCTGAGCCTGGCCACAGGCCTTGGGGAAGGCGTGTGGTGGAGGCCCAAATGGTGTGATGGGTGAGGGAGAGCTTCTGCAAGGTGTCCAAAGGGGAAAGTTGATGAAGGATTCTCCCCATCCCTCTGCAGAGCGCTATGGTATTTATAGTGCCTTCCTGCATACAACATCCAGTATCTACAGCCAGTTCTCAGAGAAATTATAGTTTTCTTCAGGTCATGTGACCAGGAACTGGTAAATCCAGAAGTCTAGCCCTCATCTTTTGGCTACTAATGCATGTCATGTTCTTTACAACATAACAGACAGGAGGTGAAAGGACTCTCACACGGAGAGCAGAGAGCGGTGAGTGAATGTCTAGAAATCATGCATGGCCCAGTGGTACACTTATACTCAGGGCTTAAGGCAGAAACCTACTTATTAAAACTGAGAAACAAAATGAGAAATTAGACACAAAAATAAAGAAATTACATTTAAAACTTTTTGGATTCCGGAAACTCTGAGCCATTTTTTTAAAGCATTAAAATGTTTAAGATAAGGTAAAGATTCTATACATAATGGCACTCAATAAATGTTCATGATTTTCCCTGAAGAAACAATGAATAAATTAAAGGACTGTCACATATAAAGTTTCGAGAGTAAAAGGAATATGGCAAGGTTGGAAAAATGAGAAGTAGTTTGGGTTTAATTAAGGTAAAGCCCATGAGAAAGAGTAGGAGATAAAATGAAGAAATGCTAATTGAGGCTAGGTTGTGAGGGTGCATGAATGTCAAGAGGGCTTTACTATGTTCTCAAGGAAAATGAGAAACATTAGAGTTAATTATACATATAAATATATTTTTGTCTTTCTCAACCCTTCCCAAATTTAACTCGGGGCTTATCCATGTCAAATATAAATTTTGCCACACTGGAGGTCAAAACCCTGACATTTTACCAGCTAGAAAACAGAGGGCCAGGTTGCTAGATCACTTGGGCAGATTTTCTTTTAATCATTCGTTTGAAATAATGTATTTTAGCCATTCATCAAAGGAAATTGTAGACGCCATTTTCTAATTTGGAGTCTATCTGAGACCTGCTAGGGAAGATCTCATATTTATTCTTCATGAGAGAATCTTGGAACTAGCCTTCCCACACAGCACGGTCCAGATCTGCCACTGAGATGCTGTACGATCTTGAGAAAATCATGTTCTCCTTCCGGACTTGAGTCTCATTACATCTAAAGTAAAGGACTTGGATTCAAACTCAACTGCAGCAAAAGGTTCATTCCACGTCCAATATCCTGAATGCCATCATAAGCAGGAGAAATGGAACCTTTGTGCTCAGTGTGCAAATGTTCTAAAGGTGAAGAGGCACAGAAACATCCCCCAAGTCCCCTGGGATCGTAAGTGAGAGCCGCATAGGCTCCTCTCTGTGAAGCAGGCGAAACCACTGGAGGTGCCCACCGTTGCATCTGTGTGTGCAAGAGGTGCCTCGTGCAGCCAGGTTTTTGTTGTAAAACTGGCGTGGAGTAGAACAAATAGATGACTAGGTATAGTACATATGGTTTCTCTCTGCTTCTCATTTTCAATCTGATTTTAGAAATGTCGGCATGCGCTTCATAAGTCATTCGAGGTATCCTAAGGTGAAAGTGAAGATATTTAAAATAGATTCTTTAAATTTTCTGTGCATGGTTTTCAAAATCAGTTAAAGATTTTTATCATGGTATTTAATAATTGGAAGTTAAAATGCCAACTTCAACTATTCAGGCTTTGAGCCTAGCTTTACCTTGAAACAAGAAAACCTTAAGTTCATTTTTACAAGATCAAGAAAGAATCGAACAAATATTATAATTGATGAGTCTAATATTTAATTTTGACATTAAGTAACTAATTGCACTCTGAATATTTCAACTCAGAGGAAGAATGTTTAGATGAAGCTCTTCTATTATATTTGATGAAATCATATTCTTCATTGAATAAGATAAAATTAAGGTAGCCTATGATTTTGCAGCAGCTAAATTTGGTGAAAAAGAAAAGAAATATAAGACAAGTTAGTTGACTATTTTCTTATAAAAATATCTGTCAAATAAATGAATTCTGACAGAGAGGAAATGATAGTACTTTTGAAGATAAACACTTTTAGACTACAATATTTACATTTAAAAATTAATAAATGAGAATATATTCAATTTAATAAATTTATTTTCAATTTTACTAGGTATTTGCACAGTTTACTTAAGATTAGTCTGTCCTACAGAGAAAAATTAATTGGAAGTATCAACAATTTCAAATGTATTAACCATAAAATAAAATTTAACCATAACTGCATGTGATTTTATGAAAAGTGTCAAAGTAAGATGATATTAAAAAAACACAATTTTTCCAGAAAAATTACCAGTAATACAGTGTTAGAGATAGATGTGGACAAGAAACTGATTCAAGTAGCAGGTTTATACTAATAACTATCACTTTGTTTATGTTCTTGTTAACCAGACAGTGAATATAAAAATCATTTTGCTGTGCTCCAATGTATATGAATATTACCAGTACATATTTTATTCTTTTTTAAAAAGGATTTTATTTTTGAAAATATTTTAAAATTTAAAAGATCACCTATATAATAAAACTTGTTAGTCAATCAATAACAATATGAAAATATAGTTTGCATTCACTACCTCAGTAGTGACTCACTTTTAACATAAGTCATGTGGTTAGTCACCACACACTCACTTCCTCCAGTGCCACCGGGGCTTCGGCAAACAGGCTCATACTGCCTGATGAAAACCCAGAGAGTAGAATGGATGGTGATTCTCCATTGTCTGTCACGCATTCATCCTGCTCTTCTCTGCATGGAAGTAAGATTTATCTTTTACTAAATTGGTGTTTCTTAGGGCATCACTCAAAGAAACATCTGTTATCCGACATCTGAATTATGTGAGAAGCATTACTATCACAGATTCAAAGGTACCACTCCAGATATATGGGATCAGAATCTTGGAGGGGAGAGGAGAATGGGCGTTTTTAATCGTCTTCCAAAGGGCATCTAACATTAGAGGCCTGCAGAGAACTTAGTCTTGTCCATTACCCAGGCGTCTTGTATGAAATGAAAGGCCAGGCCCCACTGCATGGACGGAACCAGGAGGTCTCAAAGCCCCTACAATGAAAAAGGTCAACTTTCTGCAGGATATTGAGTTCATCCTTGTGGTGTGGGTATATTATGCATCGAGAATAGAATGGACGGCTGGACATCAAAAAATAGAACATGATGAAAAGAGAAAACAGCAAAGGGGCAGAGAGCACATGTGTTCATCTGTTAGGTCAGAGAATCATTCTTCATCCCCACCTATATAAAAAGGTGGTTTTTTATTTTCTAGTCATCACAGTTCCTATGTTTCTAAACAAGGGGCAGGGAGTGAAGCTGAGTACAGCACTGTCAGTCCTCAGCCCTGAGAAGTCCTGCTGTGTTGGGCTGGAATGAAGTATAGACTTCATCCAGAATTATGTCCATCGACCAACCCCGTTCTACCTGTAGTTGGCAGAGTCATCTCGGGCTTTGGTTTATGGTTCTTGGTTTCCATTAGCAGAACTTTTATAAAAATATTTATAGTTTAAAATACATGTCTCCTTGAACCTTACAGTTATCTGTTTATTAGCCAAAAGAGTTTTAAAATGATTTTATCATGCTGTTCTCTTAAACAGCATTCTATGAGCAGTTCTCTCTGATTGAGACCACATAAAAGGAAAGAGGGAGAAAAGAATCAGAGTTGATTTCATTCAATGCATGAGTTACATCCAGAAAGTGCCCAGCCATGTATGACTAAAAATAGAGACCTTTACTGAAGAAGATACAAGATACAAGAAACACTGTGCCTAGGACAACGATACCTCAGTCCCCTTCAAAGCAGGTACATTGGGGCCTCACACATTGAGGCCGTACACCTTACTAGTTCTCTGGCCTGGAGGGGCGTAGTCATGATGGACAACACCTTCCCAATCAAAACACATGGTCTTGCTCTTGCTGCCACTTGTTACTGCACCTTCTTCAGGTGAGGAGAGCCAGGTGACTCATGGGGATAACTCGGCCTTCATTTCCCAATCATCACCATAAACCCGTGATTCATCTCTGGTTATGACCTTCTTGAGGAAACCTGGCTCAGTTGGTTACAGTTTCAATCAAGTCATTAGCAACTACAGCATGATGTTCTTTCTGCTCTGGTAGCAGAAGCCGAGAAACCAATTTCGCCACACCACATTTCATGCCAAGATCCGGTGTCAAAATCTTGGACACAGCAGTTTCTGGAATCCCCAGATCAGCTTCTGGTTCTCGCACTGTCAGTCACTGATCTTTGTTGACTGCAGCCCGTACACGTTCGACATTCTCAGGAGTTCTGCTTGCTGCAGCCTTCCAGAACGTGGGTCACTTTCAACAGATTCTCGACCATCTATGAAGCATTTGTGCCACACTTTTATTTGCGCTGCACTCATTGCATTGTCCACCAAAGCCTTCTGGATCATCTGAATAGTTTCTGAGGAAGAATGTTCAAGTTTAATGCAAAATTTGAGGCATATCCATTGCTCTACTCGTTCAGCCATTTTTAATGTGGCAGCTACACAGAACACATGCTCATTTCGATGTGTCTACGCCCCCACTGACTAGTACAGTGAAGTCGTCATTGTTCATCCATGCACATTCTAGCCCGCTCTCCTTGGCTGCCAGGTTACATCGATGTCATGCAAAGTGTTCTCTTTATACTAACAATGGCTGGATTTTTTTGGACAGACCACACACACACACACACACACACACACACACACACACACATGCACTTGACCAAGGCAATATTAGGGCTATTCCATGAAAGGGAGAATTAAGATGGAGTAAACTGAGATACAAATGATAACAACACAAGTTTTTATTTTATTTTATTTATTAAGCCATTAGACTATTAGATTTTGGGTAAGTATTCAGACTGGTACTCTCATGAAGTACTTAATGGTAGACATCATGATCTTAAGAAATCCAAAGACAGAGAAAAGAAGACACAGTTGTGCTAAGTGAAATGAGTCAGAGGAGACAAATACCACATGTTTCACTTATATGTAGAATCTAAAGAGCAAAATAAACAAAAAAACAGAAACAGACTCACGGGTACAGAGAACAGACTAATGGCTGCCCCAGGGGAGGGGTTGGGGGACCGTGTGAAAAAGGTGAAGGGATGGAAAAGTGCAGATCGGTGGTAACAAAACAGCCATCAGGAGGCAAAGCAGGGCGCAGGGAATACAGTCAGTAATGCCGTAATAACCACTCACGGTGCCAGGTGGGTCCTGGAAAACTGGGGGAACCACTTTGTAAGGAAGGGGATTGTCTAACCACTATGCTGTGCGCCTTAAGTACAGAATAATATTGGATGTAAATTGTAATTGAAAAATAAAATGAAAGGAGTACACAGTTGAAGGCATGTGAACAAATGTACCCGTCGTCCTAATCACCAAACGTAACAGTGACGATGGCAATGGTGCATCATTTTACTATTCAAAGTAATTTGCAAAAAGACAGTGGACTCTTTTTAAGAAAACCAAATAAACAAACAAGACAATGAAAAGTAGAAACAGCGAGAAAAGCGACTAAAGGAGAGAGATTCACTGAGGTGAAGTTTAATGAAGGCAAAGACTTCAATGGCCAAAGCTTGGATTTTTTCAAGGAGAGAGAGAACTGCTAAAATGTCGTTCTGAGTCATCATTTGGAAATAATCAATGAGTACTTTCTAACCTAATTTTTACTGATGTATCAAGAAAATGGCCAGATTGAGGGATTTAATAGCTTCTGCTGCTGCCGTGTCCACTGTGGTTGTCCCCTTAGAACCCTGGTAACACTTCCCTGTCTCTGAACTGACCAAGGAGCTCAATATGGAAAGTGAGGGAGCACAGCTCACAAATGGGATGAGCCCCTCCCTTGTTTGCTATTTTATGGCAGGACTGAGAGTACTCCTCAGTGCATTTATGATGGAAAAAGCCTAGGATTTTAAACTGCAAGTGACTTAAGGAGGGGGGAGGAGAAAAATCTCAAAATGTCTTTTTTTTTTTTTTTTAAGAACATCTCCACAAAAGGGGAAAAAAATAGATCCTCTGCTGTAAGGGTTTCACTGGGCAGTTTTTCAAATTAATGCAGTTTAACTATTACATTAACTTAATGGCTATTTTCCCCTACTTTAACCATGTTAAATGTGCCGGCAATAATGAGCTTCTAATGCTGTCTCTTTTAAGTCTCAGAGGCATCTTTAGAGCTGCTGCTTATCTCCTGGATCATAAAGCTGCATAATTTAGTATTCAAACAATTCATTTAAAACCGAAGCCCTCAGAATTAGCGTAAAATTAATCAGAACAAAGTCATCTTAACCCATCAGTTGGGTTTATTTCTAGTTAGCAAATTTGCAAGTGAAAGTGAGATACATCACAATGTTGACGGAGCTGCAATTGTCTTTCTCTGAAACAGAGTCCTCACTTCCAGAGATGTCAAATGTAGGTTTCCAAAGGTCATGGGCCACCGTTCCCATGATTCCTTTGTAACTGTGATAAATCAGGACTTTAATCTGGCTCCATGTCATTAATTCCAGCTATGCATCGTTTTACTCTTACTTTATTTTATTGTTAATGTAGTCATTCATTTATTAAATATCAAATTCGACAACTAAGGAAAATTTTGCCACAAGTTGGAATGAACAATAACTTTGGAACATCTAATTATTTTTTTTTAATTCATAAAACAGCTTTTAGAAAGTTTTCAAGTTGCTTTGGGGAAGTTTTCCGATTATTAAGACCTTGATGGGGACCCATGAATTTCATTTCCAAAATATTCCATTAATAGAAGGAACTATAGTCGTGTTAGAAGGCCCTGAAACTCTCAAGAGGTTTGAAACGGGCCTGAAGAGTTAGTTGTTGTCTTAATGAAATTCTCCAGTTTCTCAAGCATATCTGTAATTCATATTTAGTAACAGTTGAATTTTTCCACTGAATTCTAAAATTCTATTCTGGAATGTGAGAAACCACCCAGCTATGAGTTGTGTCTCTGTCCTGGAGAAGTACGCGGTCTTTTAAGGTAAGCCCCGTCGCTCGGAGTGGCCTTTCCCAGGGTTTGACATGTGGAATCTCAGTAACTGTCACAGAGATAAAGGTGAGAAATGAATACACTCACAGAAATAAATACATGCAGAGATGTGTACAGAAACGATATGGTATGCTTATTTTCCAAAATTTTCTTGGCAGATCCTTAAAGAGTCTGGAGCACAGGTTACCCAATGTCAAGGGTCAGATAGAAAATATTCTAAACTGTTGAAACTCAGCTCGCTCCACTCCGCCATTGCAGCACTAAAGCAGCGTAGATGATGTCAGAGGAACGGGCGTGGCACTGCTCCGAGAAAACTTTATTATAAAAGGATGGTGGCATATTGCCAACCCTGGGCGAGGGGGCATGGATCTCTAATGGGAAAAGTTATTGCAATTTGAACATCAATTTTACCATAAAGTTTTATTTCTTTTGTTTGAGAATCATCTTGTAAGTCTACTGTGGGAAGGAGTCTCCGTGAGGATATGGAAGCTAAAGGGAAGATTAGCCTTTGGGGTCGAAGAGACAGACACAGGCCAAAGCTTTAGCACTTCAACTTGATCACTCTGTGACCTTTGACAAACGGCTTAACGTTTTCAGTCACAGGGAATCCATTTGTAAAGTAGGAATAACCATTGGTAGTTTAACAGTTGGTGTGAGGATTAAAGGAGAATATATATGTAAAGTTTATGTGGTGCCCTTCGATAAATATTAATCTCCTTCTGATGGTTACTTACCTCCTCTCAAAGACTGTTCATAGTCCCTTTTACCTATTGGGTGCTAGACTTATCGGGGTGATCACTTCATAAGGTATATACATGTCTAATCACTATATTGAACACTTGAAACTAATGTAACATTGTATGTCAACCATAATTTTAAAATAAACTTAAAAACAAACAAAAATAAAGACTATTCTTACTGGATTTTGTGCCCAACAAGTCAATGTGAGGTTTCTTAATGTGTACTTCATAAATTGTTTAATCCATTCTTGTCCCTCATCACGGGCCACTTTGCAATTCTCAGTGGGGCAGGACTTCTCTCGGAGCGACTGGGCAGATTTTACAGCTCAGAGGTTCTCTTTAAAGTAGTTTGATGCTGCTAGGGGCTGAAGCCAGGGCTTGTCATGTCTCTCACTCTCTTCTTTGTTATTTTCATAGCAGTAGCAAACAGCTACTGAGGGTTCATGATACGACAAGCCCCGTTCTTAGATCTTCTGTGTATCAACTCATTTAATCCTCAGAATAATCCTATGGGGTAGCTACTAACTTAAACCCAACCTTGTAAACAAAGAAGCTGAGGCACAGAGGGAGGGTGTGACGCGCTGCCCAGGGCTGCACCGCTGATAAGTGGAAGAGCCAGAATTCAGAACCAGGTGGTCTGCCTCAAAGCCAGCTCTCCCAACTGCCCACTCCACTATTTCTACTTTGGAGGAAAATTTAGCATCTTCCTTCGGAAAATACATTTTGAGCATTTGCTAAGCTATTTTGGTTCTTTGAGATGAGATCATTTGGGTCCTCTGAGGCAGTGTTTCATGGTGCGAAAGACCCAGGCTTTGAGGTCAGATAAATCTTAATTGACCCTTAGTGCACCGCTTGCTGCTTCAGTGACCTCGCACCACTTAGCATTTTGAAGCCTTAGATTCTGCATCCCCCCCAAAAAAATGAAGATAATTATACCTACCTCATGCATCTATTTCGGGAATAAAAGATTCGTTATATAATTACAGTTCCAGGTACTGGAGAGGTCCCATAAGGGCTCTCTTCTGCCGCCTCTCCCCTCACTATTATCTAAGGGTCTCAGATGGATCCATGCAAGCCAGTAACTGCTATTCAAGGATCGCCCTTGAGGAGAAAAGTGGGCAGTCTGCCTTTAACACGCCTTCCTTTCTCAATTAAACAGCTCCCGTCTTTTCTCCCCCAGCGATTCCGCGTTCTCATGCCAATTTCTTCAGTGAATAGTAACATTCCCCGTATGTGATTAGTACTGGACTTTCAAATCCCTCTGCTAATGTTATCTTATTTCAGTCTCACCACCACCGCCCGCAAAAATCTTGCTACCCCGTGTGTAAATTAGATCCTTACATAACCAACCACTAAGGAGAGGTGACGCCAGGGTTTGAATCTGCTCATCGCAATATACCAAAGTGGCTCTAGGATGGTTTCTGCCGGCGAGAACCTGGGGACTGTGACAGGCATTGTGGAGGACAGGAAGCTGGGCAGGCAGTCTTCCTTTACGAAGTTTAAGAAGTTTTCCTTTCCACTGATGCGAGATTCCCCATTCTTTCCTCCTAGTCCTCCTCAGGGAGCTTTTGATTTTTGAGACCTTTTTCAATGTGCATAAAATAAAGAAAAAAGAAAAATGCATGTATTCACATACATCAAAGGAGAAAAAAATGCCAGTGCATGTACAAACAAAGGCTAAAGAAAAAGTCACAAAAAATCTGACAACTTTCCTTTTCTGTGGCCTTTTACGAAGCATATTCACATTTGTTGTTTTCTTGGACCATAACTAACAATCCGGGAGGATGAGAAAGGTGGATGTGTCCTAGTCCCAGGGGGAGACACAGAGGGAGGTTGAGCCTCACACATTCTGCACAGCAAAACTAGAAACGGCAAAGGAAAAACATCGGGATTGGCTCATTTGCCACTCATTGTATCCCCTTTCAAGTTGGAAAGGTTGGAAAGCTATAAACTCTGTTTGCACAGCCTCCCTTGCTGCTGGGATTCTAGGTGAAGTCAAGAGATAATTGCGAGACAAGAGTGGGTCTCGTCCATGGTCCTGTGGCCCAGGCTGTGAGTGCTGACTAACAAGACAGTGGGTCCTTGAGGTGTTCTCACAGCAGATTTTCCCTGTGGGGTCTCCAGCTTCCTCACTGCTGGCAAGCTGAAGGCCTGGGAGTGTCCTCATGTGACTTCCAGGTTCCAGGACTTCCCTTCCGGTGACCAGTCACCAGCTTCCTGGTGTGAGTCTCCTTCCAGTTGAGCTCCTGCGGCGCTCAAAGAGGCAGTCGGTCCCCTAGTGGCCGAGATTGGCATAGCTCTAGAATTCAGTTCAAATTTGCTCTCTGCAGCTTTCTAGTTTTTTAAGGGCCTAATTCCTTGAATGGAGTCCTTTCCGGGTAAATACTTTAGTGGCCTTTGTTTAATGCCCTGAAATCATATATACTCCCAGATAAAATACCTATATTTTTCCAGAATAAGCACACGATAAGAGTTCTGTGAATTAGTGAATCTGTGGATGAAATTCTGGAAGGTAAGTTCTCAGGCCCTGATCACAGAGAGAGTAAGTGGTAGAACCGGGGTTTCAGAATCCAAACCCTATGCTTGTGCGCTTTTGTTAGAGTCAAGTCACTAGCTACATTGACATGATCCCTGGAGAGCCTGTCTTGGCTTGCAGGCAGAAGGCAGCTGCTGAGGGGCCGGGTGCAACGACCCCATTCGATACACTAGACTTCGATTCAAGTCCTGGCGTTGTCAGGTGTTAGCTTGCGGCCACCTCACTGAGCCTCAGTTTCCACGTGTATGAAACGAGAACGTTGCATGCTCCTTCATATTCACTAAACAAGAGACCACGCACAGCAGTCCTCCCCTATCCACGGTTTCCCTTTCTGTGCTTTCAGTCCCATGGTCAACTGTGGCCCCGACACATTAAATGAAAACATCCAGAGATGAGCAATTCATAAGGTTTAAACTGAGTGCTGTTTTGCATAGCTCAATGAATTCTCGCACTACCGCCTCCATCCCCACAGGGACTTGAACCATCCCTCTGTCCAGCGCGTCCACTCTGCACACACTCCCCACCTATTAGTCACTTCGCAACCCCCTCAGTTACCCACCCGATCAGCGGTCGGTCCCAGTGTCATCGTTCTTGTGTTCGGGTCACTCGTATTTGACTTAATAATGGCCTCAAGCACAAGGGTGGTGATGCTAGCAATGTGGATGTCAAAGAGAGGCCGTAAATGTACGTGTGTACAGGGAAAAAAAAGTACTGTCGTCAGTCTCAGGCATGCACTGGGGGATGTGGAAAGTATTTCCTGAAGATAAAGGGTGGTGGCTGTGTAGATGGGCTTGCTGTCAGCCACAGACCGATCTCGCAGTTATTACAGCTTGCATTTTAAAAAGCAAAGGTCCAGAACATAGATTCTAATGGGCTGAGTGCCTATTCAGAGGCATTGACATTCTTCCAAAGTCTTCATTTACTGTTTATAATTTATATAGAGCACACACACCCACCGCATTTTGAAGCTTATGCAAATGCAGTTTAAATGTGTCCCTTATATTGAGGAGGTTGCTCTCTCCCACGTGTCTGTCTCTCTGCAGCAGGCAAATCACTCTTCCTTGCCAAGATCCTGCATTAGAGCCTCCTCTGGATGCCATCCCTATTATGGGAGAAAGTGAACTACAGATCAGGTCAGGAGGCATTTGTCGCAGGCCCTGGGCTGATCTTCTTGCCATCCCCAGCCATTCCAATGCCTCACCGGGCTAACATTTCATTCACTGTAATGAGGAAGTTGGAGGTGATCTTTGAACTCCACGTTCCGCTCAAAGATTCTCAGATTCCAGGTGTGTGTGTGTGCATGCGTGTGAATTTTTTGTTGTTTTCTAAGATATTCATGCACAATTTATTTATTTGGCAATCCTTCCAAGTGACTATTTGAATCTCACAGCCAAGCGGACGTTCTCACTGAAGGAGGAAGTGGAGGCTCTCTCTCTGAAAATCGCCGAAACAGAAGAGCAGTCCCTTTCTGAAGGAGCACACAGCTGAACAACCTTGCCTAGGTTATCCGAGATTTCAAATCCCCAAGTTATTACCTAAAAAATCTCTGACAAGATGCAGCGTCTGTAAGAGTCTGCAGGTCAATGCTGATCTTGTCTTCCAGACACAGTCAAGACTTAGAGCCCTAATCACCAAATCCCAAGTTGGTGAGTAGGTAAAAATGTCTAAGGTGATTAAGCTCAGTGGTGTCCAAACCAGAACTTTATTATTTTAAATTTTAGCTTGTTCTCTTTTTTCCATGTCAGAGATGACTTCAAGAAAAAGTGGATACCAGGTATTCTTACTTCTCTGTTGTACTCAGGATTTCATGTAAATTTTCAAGTAGATGAGAGGAAGTACTTCACTTATTTCATCAAAACTCCGGAGTAGCACCCTGGTGCGGAGGAGGGGCTTGCATCTGGCCAAAGGTGACACATGTCCTCACCTGGCCCCTGCTGAGGTGGGCAGAGCTGTCTGTTGCTTTCTCCGCTTCAGCTATTCCTGCAGACACGGCCAGCAATTTCTCTGTCCCCATCTGCTCGGCCATCTCAGTGCACGTGGACATTCCCAATGGGATCACCTCATCTTGGTCACAAAGGCCTGAAAGACCACCGGCTCCCTTTCTAAACTGAGGTCTGCACCCTCCCCAAAGACTTGAACAAGCTGCCTGTCTGACCTTGCACTTTCTGAGAATGCAGGATTCCAAGGATCGCTGTCTCTTTGCCTCAGCCTGCTCTGTCCCCAGGCTGTGATGGGAAGGACAACTCAGTAAGAACTACAGGTAACAAGATGATATTGGTGTCTTCTACCTTCAGATCTCTGATCTCATCTGGGGGTCCCATTACCCATTCCCAACCTTGGGGCTGCACCCAGGGGTAGAAATAAGATAAAACCCACCTGCAACCACCCCCCACCCCCCGCCAGGAAAACCTGAGCCTGCCAATCTCTGACCAGACTGTTTTCATGCTTCTTTTTTGCTGGAAAAGCTTTATTTCTTCCTGGGCAAGAGGCAAAAAAACTGGTTCAGGAGCTACTCCAATTCTATTGTATAATCCAGACGCCGGTTTTAGGAATGCCAGAGCCAATAATCGAACTATTTTGTTCTCACAGAACCCATTCTCCTGATACAATGGACACAGTAAAAGGAAGTAAAGGGCAGAGGACAGAGGATGGGCGCTACTTCTCCGCAGCATCCACTACGCAAGGACTAGACAATTCTCTTCTGGTCCTCAGACAAAATACACTTGGAGTGCGTGGAAGGGAAGGGGTTCATGAAAGTTCCTTCTCCTTCCTGAGCTAGCATAGGGAAATCCCCAAAAGAGGAAAAGCATTCAATAATGCACTTTAGAGTGAGGGGCAGGGCAGAGGCTGGACACAGAGAGAGTGAGCATCCTAGAAATCTCCAAATCTAGGGGTCCCTGCTTGTTAGAGACATGGATAAATAGGTAAGTAAAAGACATTAACTCCTATCTTTTGACCAACTAATGTGTACTGTTTATTATTTACTATTCATAAGCATAAATAATAAAATAAACATAAATCATTTCATTTATATGTGATCATGGGAAGATGAATATAATTCATCAATATTAAATAATATATAATTAACTATTGAATAAATCAAAATTAAACAACACATTAATAATAAAAAACCCTAATAATTATTATTTGCTCAACCCTCGCCAAATTCATGCATCATATCTCTTAATTCTCATCATGACCCCTTGAAATAACTGCAATTATTTGTATTTAAAAATGAATGCAATGAAAACAGATATAAATACAAGTTCAGAAACTTTAAATGGTTCCGTTGAAATCACACAAGTGGTAGGAAATTGATGAAGCGGGGGTTGGGAGCAAGGGTCCATCTGACCCCAAAGCCTGACTTCTTTTGTGCCACCTGAGGTGCTGCCTACGGGCTTGGAGGAGAGACGGAACCACACACTACCAGCCTGAGAAAGGACGCTCATAAACAGCACTACTTGTTTTTCCATGAAAGAGGACCTTGACATTTACTTGAACCATGTCTGGCTGGTGTGATTTTAAGTGTATTTAAAAATCTGTGCAGCATGTCCAGCTAGTGGGGAAAAGTGTCCTCCTGAACTGGTGTGGCCATGGGATTGCCCTTTGGACGGATGCTGCTTTCGGGGTTCATCTCTTTACCTAAGTTCTCCCAGTGCCCAGCAGTGCATGTGAAGAATCCATTTGGCGTAGGACAGGGGGGGGTTTCCCTTGGCACACCCAGCCTTAAAAACTCTCCGGCCTTTTGTTTCAGTGAATCTGAGCCAGTTCATGCTGGACCTTCTTCCCCATGGCAGTAGGTGTTATGAATAAAACTTATCCTTCACTTTGGTGTCGGCTTTGATTAGCTTTGACACAGAACAAGAGAAGGGTAGAGATGATGCTGTTTAGAATCCTTTGTCTAAGACAGTACTCACGACTACTTGTTGAGTAGCTATCATGGTCCACAGTTTGCATGAGAAGAGACTGAAGCACAGGACAGCTGAATTGTTTACAGAGGCTTGCAGCCTTGTGAGTGACAGCTGGGACTTGAGCCCAGTGAGGGTCACAGTCGAGCTGTGTCTACCATGCTGTTCCAATGTCTGAACCCAAATACTGCTTAAGAACCACAGAGTCATGTAAGGACTTCGGTTTTGGTGCTAAATTCTGCACCTTGAGGAACACTGGTTCCCAGGGAAAGCGGTCTCAATGGAAGGATATGTACAGGAACTATGGTTTTTAAAGGTTTGATGAGAGGAAAAGAGAAAAATGCCATAGTAACTTTCTAGTGTGGAAGCTGCCAAGCCAAAGGAAGCCTCGTGCATTTATTTACATTTAAGAAGACATACCATATGGCCCAGCAAGTCCGCTTACTGGTATTTATCAGAAGAAAGTTAAAACACTTATTTAAAAAGATATATGCACCCTTAAGTTCATTGCATTATTTAAATAGCCAAGATATAGAAGCAAACTAAATGTCCATCAATAGATGAATGGATAAAGAAGATTGGTACATGTACAATGGAATATACAGCAGTAAAAAAGAATAAAATCTTGCCATTTGTAACAACATGAATGGACCTGGAGGATATTATTATGTTATGCTGATTGAAAATAAGTCAGACAGAGAAGGACAAGTACCATATGATTTCACTTATATGTCACATCTTTAAAAAAATAAAATAATTGAACAAACAACACAGAAACAAATTCAGAGATACAGAAAATAACTTGATGGCTGCTAGACGGGAGGGTGTTGGGAAACTAAATAAAAAGGGGGAAGGGATTAAGATGTACAAATTGCTAGTTATAAAAACAGCCGTGGGGTGTAAAGTGCAGCTTAGGGAATAGTCAGTACTATGGTAATAGCTGGGTACGGTGTCAGACCGGTGCCAGCATAAAGTGCATAAATTTCTAATCACTGTGTCGTACATCTGAAGCTAAAGAATGCAATATTACATGTCAACTGATTAATTTTTTAAAATGCAAAACAAAAAGAAAACAAAAGGATAATCCTGCTTTCAGATAAAGACCATTAAATCCCAGTGTCTATATCTGACGGAATAAAGGGTGCATCAGGATAGATGGACCTGGGGTGACTTGCTGAGGACACTCTGAGTGTACAGGAGGTGAGGCTGCATTCTGATTTACAGGAATTTGAAGAGAAAGGAAAGAATCATCAATTTAGTAAAGAAGCATGCTAGTGAGATTAGGTGAATTTAATTCTCTAAAGAAAATCATTTAAGTTTAGGTACTTTTCACCTAAGTTTTTAAGGCTTCCAAATGCATGTTTTAACTTGAACCATATTACCCTGCTTTTTTTCATTCTGTTTTGTGTCTGTTATTGTTGTTTTTGTAGGTCAAAGGGTTTTATCAGTAATTACTTGTATCATTAGGAATTCCATTAAAAATATTAACCCTAGTATCTTTTCTTCCAGTAAAGTCTTGTGCACAATGCCATTATATAAAGAAGGTAAAAAGGAAGCACTTTTCTTGTATTCGAGATGAAGAGAGGTGGCAGTGAATCCTGGTACCACAACAATTTGTGACCTGCCCGTCATATTATCAGTGCTTCCCGATGCCCTTTCAGTGGGTCCAGACTGACACGGGCCACTGCGGTGGGGTGGGGGTGTGGGGGAGGACTCTGGGGATGAGCCAGTCTGCATCCTCACCCCTGAGTTCCGACCAGTGACGCAGCAACCTGGAGCAACTCCTTATTCTGAGTTTCAGTTCCTTTTGTCTACAATGAGGAGGGTTGATCAGGTAACTGCCAGGGCCCTTTTCATCTTCAAAATTGCCGGCGTTAGAGCAAACCCCAAGACAAAAGAAAACAGTGTCTTGTGTCAGAGTGTGCCTTACTGTCCTGTAGGTCACCTTTGGATATTTCTTCTTTTTTTTCATGTTTTTACTTCCTAGTAATTAAATGGACTCTCATAAAATTCTAAAAATGTGTAATTTTTTTCTTTTAACAAAATATACTAAAACATAAAATCCCCCAAACAGAACACTTGACATTTATGATTCAAAATTAAATTAGCAGGACTGTATTTAAAAAAATATATTTGTGAAGTTATACACGATTTTGTAGGATTGACAAAAAAGATGACTCCCAAATAATGAGTCAGGTGACATTTAAAACTCTGGGTTTTGACAAGGTTCAGTTATTGAGAAGTCCCAACATACTGAAAGAAAGTACCTTTAATCAACATTCAGAAAACTACTCACTGTGCTGGCTGAGGCCAAAGGTCAGTGTCACTGTACTGTTGCTGGGCCACAGGAGCCTGGGGTACGGGACAAGCCCCTCACATGCTTAAGTTTTTATGTGCACAAGCACAAAGGCTTTGGTGCTGAAACTGACGTCCTGTTTACCCAAGAATCTTCACAGCTTCTGTCGGACATGCTTTTTTTTTTAGGAATGAAGAAATATTCTCCCATTTTTGAGTCATTCTTTTATGTCAATTAGATATTCCTTCTTATCATGGTCTGGGGAGTCTCAGATGGCGAAGGACATCAGACCCCTGCAGAGGCTCATTTCAGATCCAGGTGGGCGAACCACGATCCGTCTGAGCCTAGAGACTTCGCCGGCATTGTGACCGTTGTTTTCTGAGATTGGCAGAAAGGCTAAAGGGAGAGATTATTTCATATTTCTCCCAGGTCTGCAGTCTTGCCGCCCTATATTCCTTCTCCTCATCTCTCCTCGAACCTGAATCCTGCTACCAAAACTATGTGTGTACCTCTGAGCAGAGTTACTGTACCATTTACTTTGCTCTTTAATTCTCATAACACAAAAAGGGATGTGTGTGTGTGTGTGTGTGTTTGATCCTCATTCAAGAAAATTTTCAACATCAATAATTAAAACGCTTTCCTGTAAAAAAGTAAAGAAAAAAACCCCTCTGCTTTAACATTTCACACTACATTTGATGAGGAAAAACATGTTTTTACAGAAGGCAAACCTTTGTCACTTATTTCAAATTAAATATGGACCAGGTGAAAGCTGGATTTTCCCCCTAGCCAGATTTGGGGGTGGGAAGGGAATCTGATAGTGAATAATATGTATCTGACACCCATTTTTTTACCCCTGGGCACAGACACACTCATTTGTACAAATGCAGATTTTCCCACACAGAGAACTCATATTATAAGAATTTCTATGCTCTATCAGTTATAGCAAATGTATGTTCTGAAAAATCCCCTAAATACCTAATATTCTGGCAACAGGAACTATCTTATTAAAAAGTCATTTTAATTTACTGGGTACTGCTAGAAAAATAATGGTTATTAAGTAAGCAGCTTCCTGCTCCGTTGAGAATCCCTCTCAAAAGCACAATTTCTAGAAAGGGAGAGTAGGAAAGTGCCCCAGCATGTTCAAGGTCACCAGGGCCCTGGCTGTGCTCCTGGGGAGAACAGTGTCCACTGGACATACCTGTCAATGCAGTAAATCAGGCCGACCTGCTCAGATGCTGGAAGGTGACATTGAGCCACTGAGGCCATCATCTAAGCCTGCATTTTCTCGTGGTTTTGAAGGTTATTATTATTATTATCATTATGCTTTCGGAGTTTTAATTTTTATTTTATTTTCTAGGTACTATATAGGGTCCAGTAGAAGTAATGCCTGCTTAAGTGTGTTGGCAGGGTATGTAAATGTGTCGCACAAGATGGACAGAAATTTGAATATTTCACCTAACATGTCCCATGGTGTGCTTGAGTGTAATATTTTTATGTTACAGACCGGGGCGTTATTTGTGTCGGGCCCTGAATTTATCAGTTTCCAAAGTCAAAACTGTAGTAGAATACCCCACACGTTGGGGGGTCAGCAGTTACCGCTCGTATGAGCGGCACTGCTGTGAATGTGCCCGCCTCGTCGGCCGGCATACAGGAGTTCTCTACAGGACGTTTCCAGAACTGGGGCTGCTGTAGCAACCGGCCAGGTCCATAACTCCCAATCTTTGTCAAAATGCTGTGTTAACAGCGAATATTTGATATTATCAGACATTTATTTTTTTGCCAGTCTACTGGTGTAAAATGATATCTAATTGTGGTCTTAATTTAGATTTCCCTGCTTACTGTTGAAGTGGAGCTTCATATGGGTTTTGTTTGACTGTGTATGTTTATTGCCCACTTGTCTTTCATTTTCTGTGCAATTTTAGTTAACTACCAATTCGATTTCTTTAATAGGCATAGTGTTTTTTCAGCCTTTCTATGTTGTGTGTGTGCTAGTAATTTATAATTTCTAGAATTTCCTCTAAGTTTAAAACATACTGGCAAATGGTAATTCATAAATTATTTTAGTTTTTGTTTTCTTGTTTTAATTTGCTAGATCTCTATTCATGGTTTACTTTTTAATTATGAATATTCCTTATTTATGCCTTATGTCGTTATTGAATCTTACCAAAGTATTATTTATTTAGTATTTATTTATTTATTCACCAGAAGATTTGCTTTGCTTTCGCTGGGTCTCACATACTGCTATTAATTAGGGGCTATTTTACCCCCCTTAAGGGTCCCAGCTTAATTGAAGAATCTCAAGTGCATGTTCCTACTTGTCCCAAAGTATTAAGTACTCCAAGCAATTTTGTGTTCAAGAATATCCTGTCTTCTATGTTTGTTTCTCTCCCTGCCCTTGTTCTTCTTCCTGGGTTATTGTTGTCATTATTGTTTTTTCTTTCCTTTGGTTTTTCTTTATTTCTTTTTTATTAATTTATTTTTTCTTCATCAGATAGATTTTCTTTAATTTCTAATGAACCAAGAAGTACTCTAGAAATCACACTATCATAATTTTTGCATGAACTAGGTATATTTTAGCAAGAGTTTTTCAGAGAACCTATCTTAACATATTGTTAGAAATCAAATTACCTATGTTTTTATTTTAAAAAATCATGAATACTTAATTTATGTGTATCTATTTTAATTGTTATAAAGTTGGGTTTTGCTTTATTATAAGATATAATTTTTCTTAAAATTAAGTTTAGTTTGTATTTATGGATGTACATATATGTTAATGTTTAGGTTTGTAAGTTTATTATATACTATGTTTGTATACCCTTTAAAAAATCTTTCATTATGAGGCCTTTCTTCTTTTCTTTTTACTTTGCTGTTTACTTAATACATTGGAAAGTTTGTATGTGGGTTAAGTTACTAATTATAACATGTGTATGATATCACTAAATATTTATTTATCATATCTTAAATTCATATTTCTTGAGACATTTTTATTAGTTCTTATTTATTAATTTCAACAAAATATGAATGCACAATTAAAATGGCCAAAAATGTAAAGAAATTGCTCACAGGGCTGACAGTAAGCAAATAATAATAATAAAGAACATAGTCAAGCCTCCCTGAGGAATTCAGATATTAGAATTATTAAGTACAAAATATAGACTTTCTGCTGTGTATAAAGGCTAAATAAATAAGTTGGAAGTAAAAAATTGACTAAATAAAAAGAGAACATCAAATACGCAAGGCAAACATTAATAAGATCCACATGGAGCATTTGTAAATAAAATAAATAAACTTACTGAAATAACACGTTCGATGTATGTTTAGCATCAGGTGAGACATAACTAATAAAAAGATCGATTTTAATTTATTTCTAAACTCAAAGTACAGCACTGTGAAACAAGTAGGTAGTTTATATGAAATAAAGATTAAGGGTAAAAAGACAGACTATGAAGGTGTAACATACCTATATTTAAAGTCTCAGAGGAGAAAATTGAGAGAATAAGGTAAAGGAAATATTTAGTAAGATAATGATTGAGAATTGTACAGATCTGATCAGAGGTATTATTCTATACATAGAGAATGATAACTATAAAAATAGTCTATACCTTGGTGCCTTGTAACAAAACTTGAGGATCCCAAAGACAATGAGAAGACATTAAAAGCATCTATAAAGTATACATTTATCACATACTCAAGAGCAATAATCTGACAGTAATCAGAGGGGAGGTGAGAGGGGATAATGGGGGGAGGGGGAAGGGTTTTCAGGAACAACTATAAAGGACACATGGACAAAACCAAGGGGGGATGGAAGCAAAGGAGGGAGGTGTGAATGGCTGGGGTGGGGGGGAGTGGTAGGGGGTAATGCAGACAACTGTAATTGAATAACAGTAAAATAATTTTTTAAAGATTTTATTTATTTTTTTTAGACAGAAGGGAAGGGAGGGAGAAAGAGAGGGAGAGAAACATCAGTGTGTGGTTGCCTCTCATGTGGACCCCACTGGGGACCTGGCCTGCAACCCAGGCATGTGCCCTGACTGGGAATCGAACCGGCAACCATTTGGTTCGCAGCCCATGCTCAATCCACTGAGCTACACCAGCCAGGGCTGAACAATAATAAAATAATTTTTTAAAAAAAGAATGACAATTATGCAGACAAAAAGTTTTCAATAGGCAGCAGGAATGTCATCTGAAGGGTGGACTTCTATCACCAGAATGCTGAGAGAAAGTAACTGTTAACTTTGATATCCAATAAATTAAAAATAAATCTTTTGGAATTATTAGCTTTGTTTTTAACATATGTAAGTCTTGGTGAAATAGTTTTAAGCAATATTTCTTGATTGTATAAATAATCTACTCTCTTGTAGTAAACACAAATATAATATAAATGTAATATAGAAAATAAGTGGCTTTATAATATAGTTTGATATCAGGTATCCCTCCTACTTTTCCAAAGAAGATACACAGAGGGCCCATAGACATATGAAAAGATGCTCAGAATCATTAGCCATCAGACAGATGCAAATTAAAACCACAATGAGATACCACTTCACAACAGTCAGAATGGCCACCATAAACAAATCAACAAACAAATGCTGGCGAGGTTGTAGAGAAAAGGGAACCCTAGTACACTGTTGGTTGGAATGCAGACTGGTGAAGCCACTGTGGAAAACAGTATGGAATTTCCTCAGAAAACTAAAAATGGAACTGCCTTTTGACCCAGCAATTCCACTGCTGGGATTATACCACAAGAATCCTGAAACACCAATTCAAAAGAACCTATGCACCCCAATGTTCATAACAGCACATTTATAATTACCTACTGCTGGAAACAACCTAAATGCCCATCAATTAATGAGTGGATCAAAAAACTGTGGTACATTTACACAATGGAATACTACACAGTAGAAAGAAAGAGGAGCTCCTACCCTTTGCCACAGCGTGGATGGAACTGGAGAGCATTATGCTAAGTGAAATAAGCCAGGCAATGAAGACAAATACCATATGATCTCACCTATAAGTGGAGCCTAATCAACAAAACCAACAAGCAAGCAAAATATAACCAGAGACATGGAAATAAAGAACAAACTGATAGTAACCAGAGGGGGGTGGGAGGGGATCACAGAGGGAAAGGAAGGGTCATCAAGGAACACATGTAAAGGACCCATGGACAAAGCCAAAGGGGGAAAGACTGAGGGTGGGAAGTAGAGGTGGACAGTGCAGGGGAAAGTGGTGGCAGGAGAATGGAAACAACTGTACTTGAACAACAATAAAAAATGCAAATAAAATAAAATAAAAAAAAAAAACAAGTGAAAAAGGACAGTGGGCTTTTTTGTAGTGTTTATTCTCCAAGTTGCTTGCAATGATCCCTGACTCATGATATTTATGCCCTTGTGTAGCTCTGTCCACGTTATATTAACCTGATACCCGATGAGACATAGAATGCAGCAAAAGTGATGCTATTTTAGGTCTATGTCTCTCTTTTAAATTACTTATTCTGGGATCATGTTTGAGGAAACGCCTATTTGGTGAGGGACCCTAGCCAACATCCAGCAAAGAATGGAGGGGTCTCACAAACAGCCTCACCAGTGACCTTGGAAACTGACCCTCAGACACAGTCATGACTTCACATGACTTCAGATATGTAGACCTCAACATGAGCCAGAACCATGCAGCTAAATGTCTTCAGAGTCCTTGAACCAGAAAAACTGTGAGATAATAAAGTTTTGTTGTTTAAGCAGATAAGTTTTAGAGTAACTTGTTACATGGCAACAGTCAACTGACATGTTGTTTAATGTGTGTCTTAGTCAGCTCATGCTTCCATACAAATACCAAAGACTGGGTGACTTAGCAATAAGAATTTATTTCTCACATTTTTGGAAGATGAGAAGTCCACAGTTAAGGTGCCAGCCAACTGGTCCCCAATCAGGGCTCTTGTTCTGTCTTGCAGATGATCACCTTCCTGCTGTGTCCTCACATGGTATTAACAGAGGGGAAGAAAACTCCCTGGTGTCCCGTTTTATAAGGGCACTCATTCCATCATAGGGCCCCACTTTCATAAACTCATCTAAACCTAATTACCTTCCAAAGTCCCCATTTCTGAATACCCTTACATTCGAGGTTAGGGGTTGGACATGTAACTTTTGTGGGAGGGAGCAACACAATTTAGTCCAAAGCAATGTGAAAAAATCATTAATATTTTGGTGGGTACATAAGCAGTAGCTGCTAATGCAGTAACTCTCTCAAAGACATGAAATTATAGATAACGAATTTCAGGCTAGCTGGGACATCATGCACAAATATTCTCCTCCAGACTCTGCTTGATATCTTTCTGGAACAGACTCTTGTTTGCACTTCTTTTTTTCCTTCTCTCTCTGACACACCCCAGTAATTTTATATAAAGCAGATTATCCCATTGCTTTTTCACTCAAAAATATGTTCTGGGATTCTTTCCAACTCAGCATAAAAAACAAATACACTTTGTAGTTTGTACAGCCTGCCGAGTAGCCCATTAGTTGAATAACCGTCATTTATATAACCTATCCAATATTGATGCACATTTAGCTTGTTCCACGCTTTGATTAACAAACCTGAGAGGAACATCTTTGTGCATTCATCTCTGTAGTACGGCTAAATTACTGCCTTAGGAAAAGTTTCTAAAGTGCAAGAGCTTTGCAGAAGCAATGGACACCACAATTCAAATGATTGATTTTCCTTTTGTATTTGAAATTATATGTTCATCTGTTTTGAAGTGATATGTTTGTTTCCTGCCAAAAAGGGGAACCAAGCTAAACCCTCTCTACTTTACCCTAAACATATCACAGCATTCTAGTATTGTCTAATTCATTATTATTGTTTATTTAGACAAAGGGATATTATTTGAATTTTTCTTTAGGTCACACAATTTAAAATCAGTATTAATTTAACATAACATCAGATTGATTTTTTAGCACTGTCTTGCTTCCTTCATTTTTATTACATTTATTTTGAATTACAAAAAGAATACATCTTCTCTGTGATAAGTTCAGCTACTGAAGTATAAGTAACTTAAATGTGCCTATAGGCAGCTGAAGGCAAAACTGCTGCTCAGGGCCCAGACTTGCCAGCAAGAGGGGAAAATCCTCTCTTTCGGTTAGCCCCCGCCCCTCATTTTCTTCCTTTCTTTCTTTTTTTGTTTCAAAGTAAGAATAGATATATGTTGGTGGGTTAGCCTTACAACATTTTAATAGCGTTCGATTGTGTTGTACCATAAAGGGAAAAGGCACAGTTTTAAATGTAGACTCACTCAAACTTGGGAATGCCTGGGGAATGTCAGTTAAACACCGTAGGTCCTGGCTGGGCTGACATCACCATGCCGGTGATTCTGAGCCCCAGGCCCGAGCGCTGAGGCTGCGAGAACCCAACTGGAGGTCTTTATGGTCAAGGTAGGAAGAACGGAGCTGGAGATACCAAGCCCTGAACCGGATGCAATCTATTATCACAGCACAAGCAATGGTCCTTCCTCCTGCCCCTGGACCAAATCTAGGGTTGGGAAAAGACCCTAAAAATGTCCGATTTGGGACCTTGTTTTTCATCCTTGTGTAGTGGAGACACCAATAGAATTACATTTTATTATTTTTTTAATTTTTTAAAGGTGGCATTTGTTGTGCTGGGACTATCACGGAATAACTGATACACAGATTGCTCAAATTGTTTCAACCTTTCATTCATAAATTCATTCATTCATTCATTCCTCCAACTGCTTATTGTCAGTTTGCTAAGAAATGGTGTATAATAATAAATAAAGTCGCTGCTCTCACAAAGCTTGTTTGAATATGAAAGATGGACTTTAAATTATCACAGAAATGCATATATCATTATAAATTATTATATGATCCAGAATGAGGAGAGCACCGGATCAATCAAACTCATTACCCACATTAGCCAGGGTTTCTCTGCTCAGAATATTAATTGTAAACCACTTCTTAAAGAAATTTTTTTTTATTTATTTTTTTTAAAGATTTTATTTATTTATTTTTAGAGAGAGGAGAAGGGAGGGAGACAGAGAGGGAGAGAAACAGCAATGTATGGTTGCCTCTCACATGGCCCTCACAGGGGACCCGGCCCGCAACCCAGGCATGTGCCCTGACTGGGAATCAAACCGGGACCGTCTGGTTCCCAGCCCGCGCTCAATCCACTGAGCTACACCAGCCAGGGCTTTCTTAAAGAAATTTTTAAAAAAGAGCATCTCTTGGATGGTGTTGTAGCAGAAAAATTTTTGCAAGTTCCTATGTTAAATAGTGTCCCCGTTAGTCAGCCCTTGCCTGCTTTTTTTTTTTTTTAACCTGTAAGTATCTGTGTTGTGTATTATCTTCCTTCATGATAAGAATGTCAACTCCAGGAGAGCAAGGACTTGACTTTTTTCACTGTATTTGTAACGCTTAACAAATTTCCAAAGATGCTTAGCGAATATTTGCTCAATGAGTATGCACATCTGAGTCAGGGCTGCTTAGGATGTCAATATCTGAGTTGTCATTAAACAATGTGTGAATCCTGAACAAATATAACATTTATTTCTTAAAAGGCCTGTGAGACCTATAACATTTGACTTCCCAACTCCTTCTCCTGAAATCCAGAAACACTTCCTTTCCTTCGCTTCAGCCAGCCAGAGCTTCCGGACAGGAAGGCCTCTCTGGGCCCAGGCCTCAGGCCTCAGACTCCCAGCTCTTAGCTTCAGCACTTCTCCCCTCCTCTCTGAGCCCAGTGCATTTGCTCATCCCTCCTTTCCTCTTAGATAGAAACACTGCAAATGCCACTTACAGAGAAGTGCGGAGTAGCTCTGCAGTAACAGCAATGTTCCTGGGAAGGCACAGGGGAAGCATATCCAAGGTCACCTCAGGCAAATGCCTCTGCCCTCTTTCCATGCCTTGTACGTAGAAGGAGACTTGCCATTAAATGTATTCCCACAGCTTTAGTTAATTTGCTTTCTCATTTAACATTTTTGCTAAGATACAAGGGTTTCTCCAGGATTTCCTCTTATTCCCCCAGAGCCCCCACTCAATGCAATCCCCTGCTACCTAAGGTCTTCTTTCTCACTCAGCTACTGTGAAGCGGGACTCCTTTTCGTGGTAGATGCCAACTAAAGGGCCCCTCTACTTATACCCAAAGCACATCTGTGTTCCAGCCTTCAGTGCTCACTCCCGCTTCAGCACAGGAATTAGAGCTGCCAGATTGCTTTTTCTGCAGAGAGTTTAACCCTTTCATTCCCTTTAGACAAGCGTCATTATGGTACAACATATACATATAATGGACACAGTTCTTTTTTGCCCAGTGAAGCTTGAACGAGAAAACTTGTCTTTGATTCTTCTAATGCTACTGTTTTGAATCCTTTTAATGCTATTGATTTCTTCTTATTATTATTAGTTCCCTTTACTTTTCCCAGTAGATGTTGCCATCCAATTGAACTCAAATTCTTACCCTTATCTCTACAAACATTGGTTGAACATAGACTACAAACGGCACACTCTGACAGCTCTGGATAGAGAGATGTATACTCTACTTTACTTTTTGAGCTAATTAATATTTTTTTGCATCAAATTACGCTAAAATATTAGCCAACTTTAAAAAAGAACAAGCACAGAGCAGCAATGTATTGGTGGTGTATTATACTTCAAAAGACATTTACTACCTGGAGTTATAAATGCTGATAGGAAAGCCAGAGAAGGCATACATATACCAGACTCCGGGACTGGGGTATTACCTTTATTTTATTTAAAAGTCTGAATTCTCTCAGACTTTTAATGTGGTAAATTTCTTTTATAGCAAGAACCAGACTTTGGAAAACATAACAGTGTTTCTGGTTGCAGAACAGATGCCTGAATCATGAGTACAGAGGACTTGTATTTCAGCCATAATGGAGACCAAACAAGCTACAAAAATTCACAGTGGGCTACTATGCCTCTTGACCATAATAAAAATTATGTCTCCTAATCTCCAAGAACACCATACTGTCAACTAATCTCCAGAGAATAGCACTAGACATATCTAAAATAAATCCAGTCAAAAGAAGGTTATTATAAATAGCTCCTTTCCTTTTCCTTGACTTCACACATAGTCACTACATTATTCAGGCATTGACTGCACATACCATGACTTACTCGGTCTTTCTCCACCTCATTTTCCTCTTGATGTCTGACTTTTGCCTCTTTCCAAGTCATTAGAAATTTAACTGGGGTGGAAAAAGAACGGGAATCAAGGTTAAAGAGATGAGTAGTCCATGTCCCTTAATAACAGATCTACTACGAAAAGTGATAATATTGGGTTGGCCAAAATGTGCATCTGATTCTTTCTGTATGATGGCTCTGGTAGCATTTAGTTCTCTTTACCTTCATCCAAAACAATTTTGTTAGATTTTATTGTGACAGCTGCCATATCAGTACACATTTTTAAAAAACTTATACAACTTGATGAATTTTTGTGCAGCATTATAATATTGAAGATGGAAGAAAATAAGTAACATTTGCCCTGGCTGGTGTAGCTCAGTGGATTGAGCGCGGGCTGGGAACCACAGGGTCCCGGTTCGATTCCCAGTCAGGGCACATGCCTGGGTTGCGGGCCAGGTCCCCAGTGAGGGCCACATGAGAGGCAACCACATATTGATGTTTCTCTCCCTCTCTTTCTCCCTCCGTTCCTTTCTGTCTAAAAATAATAATAAAATCTTTAAAAAGAAAAAAAAAAGAAAATAAGTAACATTTTTGGCATATTATACTTTATTATTTCAAGAAAGGGAAAAAATGCAACCGAAATATAAAAAAGATGTGTGCAATGTATGGAGAAAGTGCTGTGACTGGTTGAATATGTCAAAAGTGGTTTGCGAAGTTTTGTGCTGGAGATTTCTCGCTGGACGATGCTCCATGATTGGGCGTACCAGTTTAAGTAGATAAAGATCAAATGGAGACATTAATTGAAATCAGTCAACATTATACCACGTGGGAGAGAGCTGACATACTCAAAATACCCAAATCAAGTGTTGAAAATCATTTGCCCCCCAGCCTGGTTATGTTAATCACTTTGATGTTTGAGTTTCACGTAAGTTAAGCAAAAAAAAAAAAAAAAAAAAAAAGATTCTTGACTATATTTCTGCATGCAATTCGATTAGCTACTTATCATAAAGAAAATGTTCCATTTTAAAAACACATTGTGAAATACAATGAGAAGTTGTATACTTTATAATAATGTGGAATAGAAGCGATCATGGGGCAGCAAAATGGACCACCATCAACTATGCCAAAAGCCAATCTTCATCCAAAGAAGGTGATGCTGTGTATATGGCGGGATTGGAAGGGAGTCCTCTATTATGAGCTCCTTCAGGAACACTAAAATGATTAATTCCAACAACTACTGCTCCCAGTTAGACCAACGGAAAGCAGCACTCGATGAAAAGTGTCCAGAATTAGTCAACAGAAAATGCATAGTTTTCCATCAGGATAATGCAAGGCTGCACGTTTCTTTAATGACCAGGCGAACATTGTTAACAGCTTGGCTGCATTTACCAGACATTGCACCTTTGGATTTCCATTTCTTTTGGTCTTTACAAAATTCCTTTAGTGGAAAATATTTCAATTCCCTGAAAGACAGCAAAAGGTATCTGGAACAGCTTTTTGCTCAAAAAGATAAAAAGTTTGGGGAAGACAGAATTATGAAATTGCCTGAAAGATTGCAGAAGATAGTAAAACAAAATAGTGAATACATTGTTCAATGAAGTTATTTATGAAAATGAAAAATGTGTCTTTTATTTTCACTTAAAAACCAAACGAATGTTTTGGCCAACCCAATATTTTGGATAACAATGTCACCACTTTTAAATACCTGTAATAGATAAAACAACATAGCAAAACCTTTAGAATCTCCCAGTCTAGTTGGGGAAAACAAATGCAAACATAAACAAATAAGTATGAAAATTTTAGATAATTGCAAGTACTAAAACAGAATAGTAGGATAGAGAGATACATTATAAGTAAATGTCTTAAATATGTGGATAAATGTAATGTTCCACATCATGGCACAAATACTCACTTGAACAACTTAAAATTAGTGTGACCCCACTCAGCAGCAAGTCATATAAAACATTAAACATAAAGCCACCCTATCATCCAGTAATTTCACTTTTAGGTATATACTCAAAATAATTGCAAACATTCATTCACATAAAAATGCACACACAATTTTTTTAAATTCCCCAAATGGTTTATTAACAGTATATATCTTGCATTTCAAGAGCCAGCTTTCTCTTGGAAGACTATGAGGTATACTAATAATCAAATAAAATTTCCCATGTCTATAACTATGTAATATCTAATTACTTTTCTCCCAGTTAAAGTTAATTTAATCCACTTATATTCTACTTACTACCTTTTCAGTTTCAAAGGGGAAAATAAAAAGAAAAGTGGGAAACAAATCATTTTGGTTAAGAGAACCAATATTGCTAAGAAAGTATGCCTTCTAGACCAGGAACTATGATAGACCTCTGGCTGATTCCAAGAGTGGATACTTTCTCAAATGTCACAGCATTTTATAGAACCAATATTTATAACCAAAAAGTACAAACAAGTCATTAATCGATGGGCTGAGAACTGCTGAACACGTGTGGTGCATCCCCGCAGGGGGGTCTTATTCAACCACAAAACACGAAGGCACCTCTGATCAGAGCCACAGCTTGGACGAATGCTGAAAACATCATGCCAAGTGTGAAAGGACAGACACAGACTGTCACATTTTGTATGAAATGTCCAGAAAAAACAAGCCCATAGAGAAGTCAGATTAGAGATCGCCGGTGGCTGAGAGGAGGGGAATTGAGTGTGACCACAAAGTGTGGGCACTTCTTTTTGGCTGATGAAAACATTCCAAAAGCGGTGATAGTGGTGCTGGGTGCACATTCTTGGGGGCACGCGAAAAACTACCGGTGTGCACACTTTAAAAGTGTGCATTTTATAATATGTGCGTGTGTCACCATAAAACCGGACTTGATGGTTTCTGGGTCTGCCTATTAAACAATAACCTTTTCAAACTCCAAATCTGTTTATGACACTCCTCTGGATCTAAAGGACAAAACCCAAACACATGGGGTCAACACACATGTCCTTTATTTTTTGGCCTCTACCTATGTCTGCAGCCTCATCTTCAGCCAATGCTGCCCACAATTTCTTGAGTCATCAAAGACATATGTCTTTGCTTTTCCACGCCACGAGTTCTTCTGCACTTTATTCCTCCGCAGTGCCCCTTTGTTGGAATAATTTACCCTCTTCCTTCTTCAATGGCCCTTGTCCTCCAAAACAGAATGCAACATCACCGAAGTGACCTCCTTTCAGAACCTCCAGCCCGACTTAGAAACGCTTTCTCTCTGGTCCCATGGAATCGTCTGCATGGCATAGGCCTTTCCCAAATTGTATTGTGAGTGTCTGTTTTTCCATCCATCTCCTTCTTGACATCCCATGCTTTCTGGGAGCAGGGGTCATTCTTGTTTCTTCTGTGAATCATCAGTGCTTGTCAGAGTGAGTGAGGGTTCAGCAAAACTGTTGCGACTTGAATGTGAATAACACATTCGTTTTTCAGCCAAAAAAGTGAATGAAGTCATAAATGGAGAGAGCGTAGGAAAAAAATGCAAATTGTCTGAAACTTGGTGAAAGCTTAGATTTACAGCAAGGGGAGAATGTCCAGGACACCAGGGTTACAAAGTAAGGCTTGTCAGAAAGAAAGAGCTCCCTAACTTATTAAATATCAGTTTGCTGTGTGAGGGATGCCCATAAAATTTATTGCCCATTTGTGAAAATAAAGTAGGGTGCTACCATACTAATTCTGAGTCAGTAGGTGTAAAAGTAAACCACAATATTTCTGGGAGAACCAAACTGACGCGGCCATGTCAAGTCTTATTTTACCCTTCTGTTACTGCTGTTTGTTGGAGTGCTCTACAGATTTTTGTCATCATAAATGTTTTACCCCCCAGCCGTCTCATGAATCACTTCTTATTCTATTTCTGTTAAAGCACCATCTCTTTGGAAAGCTCTCCCCTGATATCTAAAACTTCTACCTCCGTAAGATGAGAGTGCTGAACTCCCTAGGTGGCATGCAACCTGTAAAAGAAAGGGTGTTTGTCTCTGAACCCTGGAACAGCTTCTAGCCCATAGTAGGCACTCAATAAATACTTATTGAGTAAATTACTTGGTAATGAGGTGATAAGTATTCTTGAGTCAAAACATTGCCCTTGTCATTTTTAAGGGTTAATTAATAGAAATCAGATTAACAAATCAAAGATATTAAGTTTTCAAAATTTGTTTTACATTATTATTATACTTTTCAAAAGTTGAACCAATTTTCCAGTGATGAAATTTCATCTTCATTTTATGATATTCTCGGCAGTATCTAGTATATTAAATACAATGACATTTTTATGTAGTGGTCAAATTATAGTGGGCTTATAACAACAAAACAAATAAACTTGTCCTTTCTAATATCCTGAGGTTGCACTACATTGATCACAAATTTAAAAAAATAATGCTTGTCAATTTGGAGACTAATTTCACTGACAGTTACCCTTGAAATCTATGCATGCTTATGAAATAACCAGTTAAGGTGTGTGAATCATTTTACATGTAAGTGGGAATAACTCTAGATGACAATAGAGAGGCTAAGAAAAGGGCAAGGCAAAAAGCATTTATTAAGTAGAAATAAGAAGAATTAGTTGGTTAATTTGGAAGAATTGAATTGATCTGCCAGAGCATGGGGAGTTAGAACGAATAAGGTTTATAATCAGCAAAAGTGAGATTAACCAAAATATAACAGAAAATATCAGAGGAGTTCAATCATTTTATCAAAATTGTATACATTGTCCTCAGTATCTCCAGCAATAGGATCCCCATCTGCCTGTACTTACATTATTACTTTTTAAATATGTAAAAAATTCAAATAGTAAATAAATGGTAAATCTCTGTGGAAATGGTGGGCAAAGGGTTAGAGGGCATGAAACAGCGTAAAAGGTCTTGAAGGGGAGAAATCTGAGATGCTGACGTTCAGAAGGCATCTTGAGCTTATATGTGAAAGAGTCCCCAAGCGCATCTTGACATTTTAATCATACAGTAAGAGCGCACGGGGTGTGCACTGAACTCTGTACTCCTTTGTACAGAGTCCTACCCGCACCTCCAGCATCGTCTCTTCCCGTGGTGACTTCCCGTAACACTGGAAGTGAACACCGGAGCTTGCTTTGTCAATGCATCGCATAACACCTGCTCTTCCCGGCCACAGGGCCCATGCCTGCCACAAAATACTTCCTTCAATTCACTGAGCAAACTTCCATCATGGATGACTTTCGTGCCGACTTAGATGTCTTCATTTAGACACAGGGAGCTGGCATTGTGCAGGTTGTGACAATAAACACATACATGGTAATAACAGTAAAATATTAGCACAATAAAGTAATTGTATACACACAGCTCCTCCACTTGCTTGTGTGTATGCAATGTGCTGTATGTAGACGTGTATGGGTATTTGCACGCGTACACATGGCTTTTTGTAGCAAGTTTTGAAATGTAAAGTTTTCTCACTCAAACTGAAGTCACTTTCCTCATTAGGCAAAGTAAAAAAAGAACTGGGAAACCTCCTAACTTTAGTTGTCTCTTGCAGAACAAAACTGCAAAGCTGTAGCTCAGCATTAATTACCCTCTACGATCTAGCTCCCCTTTACTCTTCTAGGCTTACCTAAGTCCTATAAATACCTCCCTTGCTTCATATTTTTTGGGGGGCGGAGGTGTCAGGTACTCTGGTTGGCTCCTCTGCTCCAGGTAACTTAAATATAATAATCTGAATTTTTCCACCATGAACTCTTAACTCATGTTGTTCTCTCAGCCCTTTGGCTCCTTGCAATCTTACTTAGAATTCTGCAAAGCTCAGTTCAAAACTATCTCTTACTGTTCTTTTCCAATGTTCAGATTCAAATTAATCACGCATACCTAGGATTTTAACGCTGGCCTGCCAAACCTCTCCTTAGAACTTACTTCACAGAATCTTCAGGCACGTGTGCATTTGTGTCTCTCCCTCAATAAACTGAGTTCTATAAATAAAAAATAATGCTTTTCAATTTGGAGACTAATTTCACCGACGGCTCCTCATGCACCCCAGGGCCTACACACACAGAAGCTGTTACAACCATGGCTGCTTTTGTAGTTAAGCAAATAGAGTATGAAGTTTGTTGTATAACTAAGAAGAAAAACTAATGTCTACCAAGCCCAAACATGTATCGGGCATCTTACAGTGCACTCTTTACCTCCCAGTAGGAGTTTCTAGTCCTCAAGTATTACACTTGGAAGATCTCAATGAACCTTTTGACATTTAAGTTAACTTGGAGTTAACGGATAACACTTTTCCTTCAATTCTGTCCGCTCATTTTTTCACCATTAGTATGTTCTCTGCAAGGCTCTGATGGGAAGAGAACACGATGATCTTACATCACTGTTGGAAAGTCCCTGGGCTTCGTTTATCACTTTGCTACATGGGCTTTCTGGGGCTTTTCCGCAGACGGCACTGTCTTTATGAAGCATCCATTACTCTTGCTCCAAGTGGCTCATTTGCCACAAACTGTTTTACTTCCAGCGAGAGAGTGAAAGCTAAAGTCCTTGAACTGAGACAGTGTTCAAGTGCTGACTCAAGTCCGTCACAACCAACGCAGCTGAAATTTGAAGCAAGAAGCAGATGCGTACGAGACAGGAGGTTGTCAGGTCTGACCTGCTTTCTCAACAGCAGAACTTAGCTTTGTGAGGGAAAGAAAACTGAGTCCATGTCCTCCTGGTGGAAAGTCCACACACCTGGGAGAGCAGACCTGAAGGAAGACTGCCTGTCCCTCGAGTCAGCGACAACTGGATCTCCCCCGGCCTCTGCCTTCACCCGGCAAGAATCGCAGACATAGCTTTTTGCAATATTGAAATATATATTTACCAAAAATAATGATTGACCTGGAATATGTTGATGTTTTCCATAGAAACAGGATAGAACAAAAGATATATGCAGCCCAGGAAGACCAAGAGATCATGTGTGTCTTTATGTGACAGGGAGTGCCGTGTGCAGGTAAATGGAGTCTTCCCGGGGGCGGGGGGAAGCAAAAATGAAAAGGCAACGGGGTCACTGCCTGATGGTGCAAAAACCTAACACACTTTCTGTTTTATGATGGAGAGATCCTGTGGCATCCATACTCAATGTTCCTGCCAAAAGCATCGATCCAGATGGGAACATTAATTTATTTGACCAGATGTGTGACAATGTCACTCTGAAAGGTGGGTCTGGGATGCTGAACTGACATATATCATCACAGAAATTGTTCTGCTAATAGAATATATAGAATTAGCTGCTCTCTAGTGGAACCACAATCGTTTTGAACCATAAAGAATGTAGGATTTCAGAGTTAAAAAAGACTTTAGGTTTCATGTAGTCTAAAAGTCTCATTTTGTACAAGAGGAAGCTGAAGCTGGGATAGTTGGCGTATGTCACATGAGCTTCTTAATCTATGCGTGGCCAAATTGAGCACTGATTCTGGACCCTAGGACCATTTAACCTGACCTCTTTGCTTTGTCAAATTAACCTCATTTTCATCTATCCCTCCATTCTTCACTCAGCAGTTAAGTACTGAGCACCCACTATGTGACAGGCACGGCTCTAGGCATGGGTAAACCATGGTGAAAAGACAAACACGGTTTCTTCTTTTGAGGGAGCCAACCTCCAGTGGCCAGCTTCAGACATCAATGAAATAGGCCTGACCAAAGATGAGGACAATGAAGCAAATGTAACAGGACAGTGTTGGAGACAGTGTGTGACATGAGGCAGCAGGTGTTGGGAGGGTAGAGAGGAAGGGATTTGTCATTCTTGTTCATATTGTGACTGAGGAAAGGGAAGAATGGAGTGATGAAAGATGTCTTTAAGAGGTGGAAAGAGCAAATGCGAGGCTCACATGAGCTTGGGAAGGACCAGGAACAGACAGAGGCTGACAGAGGTGCAGTACATGGAACAATGGGTGAGTAGAAGGTGGCCAGTTTGTTCGAGGCCCAGTGAGCTGAATTTCATTCTAAATGCAGTGGGAAATCACTGGAGGGGTTTATACGAAGGAGCAACAGACTCCAATTGTTAAGCGCCTAATTGCATGTAGTCTATTCCAGGACATGCAATTTTTCAGGCTACAGACCACGCTAGGGGTAGTCACTATCCAGAACAACTCATACCCAATCCTGTATTCGATTAAAATATCACTCAAGTTTCCATTGGCACTCATGGTAAGGTTGAGACAGCTTTAGAACAAACCTCAATCGATCCACTTTTGAAAAAAGGAATAGACTTTATTACTTAGAGCAGTGTTTGGTTTACCAAATTGAGCAAACAGAGCAAAGGGTCCTCATATACCTCCTCATCCTCCCCGCTACGCTTCCCCTATTTTTAACGCCTTGCGTTAGTGTGGTACGTTTGTTAGGATTGATGGACCAATACTGATGCATTATAGTTCATAGTTTACATTATGGCTCCTACTCTCTACACGTCTATGAGTTTTGACACATGCACAATGTCAGTATCTGCCCTTAAAGTATCATACAGAATAGTTCACGGCCCTAAAAATCCCCTGTGCCTCTGATTCATTCTTTGTCCCCACCCACAAGTCCCTGGCAACCTCAAATCTTGCTACTGTTTGCAGCGTTGCCCTCCTCAGAGCATCATGTGTTGGAATCCTACAGGACAGCTTCTCCACACTGGTGTCTATCTAAGTAATGTGCATTCAAGTCCCCCCATGTCTTTTCTTGGCTGGATGGCTCATTTCTTTTTTATCGCTGAAAAATTATTCCAGTGCATAGATGTACCAACATTTGTTTATCCATTCATCCTTTAAAGTACATCTTGGTTGCTCACACTCTTTGGCAGTTATGAAAAAAGCCTATAAATGTCTGTGTGCAGGGCTTATGTGGACATAAATTTTCACCAATTTGGGTAAATACCAAAGAGTGTGTGTGATTCTTGGACTGTATGATAAGAGCAAGCTTAGCTTTGGAAGGAACTGCTAACCTGTCTTCCAGACTGGCTGCACCATTTGCATCCCCACCAGCAGTGAATACGCATTCCTGTTGTTCCACATCCTCAGCAGCATTTGGTATTTTCATTTTTTAAAATTCTTATACATGTGCAGTGGTATCTCATTGTTTTAATTTGCAACTCCGTAATGACATATGGTGCTGAATAATTTTTGATTTATCTGTTTTTAAAGAGTAATTTATAAATTTCTCCTTCTTATAATATATGTATTGTGTGTATATATATATATTATAATGTGTGTTATAATATATTTGCACGTGTGTATATTTGTACCTGAATGCCGATTTCACCATCCGTTTGTCAACACCATAAGTAGAAAATGTCAGTGTTACTTTATTCTGTCACAATCATCTCTTGCCTGCTCCAGTCTTGTATTTCCCAAATCTTCACCTCCCCTCTATTCTTCTCATTGATAATTCCTTTCCGCAGAGCCGCCAAGGGACATCTTAATAAAGTGAATCCACTCTATCACCGTCCCCATACAAAATCCTTCAGTAAGGTGGTGTTGTTATTTAAAACAAAATCTAAATGGTCCTACTAGCTAGGGTTCCTTCCTACCCACCTGACCTAATTTCATACTCTGCTTATGAACTCCTTCCCATGACTCCCCTCCCACCTGTGCCCCAATCCCACACTCTTGCACTTCGCCTACACGACCCTTCCATTCCTTAAGGAGTTACCTGCTCCTGAGATGCTGCATGACCAGCCCCTCCTCCTGGTCCTGTCTCAGCTGACGTATCAGCAGCCCAGAGACGTCTTTCCTGAGGACCCTGACCAAGCGAGTCCCTGCCCCAGTTCCAGTGACTCTGTAACAGCACCCTATTTGGGTGCATTCATAGCATTTACTATTACCTCAAAACCTCCTGTATTTTTATTTGCTTCCGTTTTGTAGACAGATACCTGGGACCTTGTCTGTGTTTTCCATTCTGCACCTTGATTGGTCCTGATGCAATTCATAAATACTTGCAGAATGATTGAATGGATTGAATGTTCCAGTTTCTTCCTTCTGTCATAAATTGCTTATTTATAACTTTACCCATGTTTTTATTATTTGTTCATATTCCCCTCCCCTTTACTAGTAAGAATTATCTGGCATATAGACAATACCAACCCTTTTTCTGACATTTATTTTACATATCCCCTAGTTAGATACACGATTTTTAACTTTTTAATGATAATATCTATGATATAATATATCTTAGATGTTCACTTGTCAAATGTACTAGTAATTTTTTTCTTTCTGACTTTTGAGCTCTACTTGTGAAGTTTTTTCCTACAAGTTAATATCCATATATCTCTATATATTTTCTAGAATTGTTTTTATTACATTTTATTAACATATTAATAAATGTGCAATTATTTAGTGTAGATCATAAGATATTGATCAAAATTTATTTTATTTTATTTTTATTTTTAAAATATATTTGATTATTTATGCTATTACAATTGTTCCATTTTTCCCCCTTTATTCCCCTTCATCCCCCATCCACCCCATTCCCCACCCTTTAGTTTTTGTCCATGGGTCATACACATAAGTTCTTTGGCTTCTATATTTCCTATACTATTCTTAACCTCCCCCTGTCTGTTTTCTATGCTACATTTTCTCTATACTTTTTTCCTCCCACCCCATCCCACTCCCCTGTTGATATCTCTCCATACCTTATATAAATCCCTTTAACATTTCATATAGTAAAGGCTGTGTGATGATGAACTCCTTGAACTTGACCTTATCTGAGAAGCACTTTATCTGCCCTTCCATTCTAAATGAAAGTTTTGCTGGATAGAGTATTCTTGGGTGTAGGTCCTTGTTTTTCATGATTTGAAATACTTCTCTCCAGCCCCTTCTTGCTGGAAGGCCTCCTTTGAGAAATCTGATGACAGTCTTATGGGAATTCCTTTGTAGGTAACTGTCTCCTTTTCTCTTGCTGCTTGTGAGATTTTCTCCTTATTTTTAATCTTGGGTAATGTAATTATAATGTGCCTTAGTGTATTCCTCTTTGGGTCCCACTTCTTTGGGACTCTCTGAGCTTCCTGGACTTCCTGGAAGTCTATTTCCTTTGCCAGATTGGGGAAATTCTCCTTCATTATCTATTCAAATATAAGTTCAATTTCTTGGTGTTCCTCTTCTCCTTCTGGCAGCCCTATGATCCAGATGTTGGGTTGTTTACAGATGTCTCAGGTTCCTAAGCCCCTCCTCATTTTTTTGAATTCTTGTTTCTTCCTTCTGGTCCACACCATTGGTTTGAGTCCCAGTTTCCTTCTCTTCCCTATTGGTTCCCTACATATCTTTCCTCATTTTCTTTAGTGTATCCTTCATTTGTTCATTTATTTGCATCCACCTTTCTTCCAATTTTGTGAGCATCCCGATTACCAGTGTTTTGAACTGTGCATCTGATAGGTTGGCTATGTCCTCATCCCTTAGTTGTAATTTTTCTGGACCTCTGTTTTCTGTTTTTTCATTTGGGCCATTTTTTGTTTCTGCAGTGCGCCTGTTACTTTAAGGGGGCAGAGCCTTAGGTGTTCACAGGTGCGGGGTAACTATGTCACTGTGTTGTGATGTTTCCTTTGGGGGCGGGGCCTGGAAGGGAGCAATAGCGCTTGCTCCATTTACCGTGGGCTCCTAATCACCCTCTGCTCCAATAAGCTCTCCTGTGAGGCTGGGAGCCGCTCCGGCACCTAAACAGGTGGTCTGGGGCTTCCCCCCTCCACCCCACTCCCACCCCCGCACGATGGTGGGTCACGTGGTCTGCTCTGCTCCCTAGCTCCTTCTCCCAGACTATCTGCGCGCAAAAGAGGGACTGCCTTTTCCACCAGTCTAGCCCCCGCTGGTTCCCACTGGCATGTCCGGGTACCGACATCGGGCTTCACTTGTTTCTCGTGGCCGTGTTTTGGCTGGGTGCGCCCGGCATGAGTCCCTCCGGGCAAACTGCCTCTCGCTCCGCGCGCTTCTCTGCCTGGCTCTGCCCCGCTTACTGGTCAGTATGAACATCCTCTCCAACTTCTTGGGTGTCGGACTTCCACTCAGTTCGATTCTCTGTCCATTCTGGTTGTTTGTTTTGCTATTGAACTTGTTGTTTATCCTCTCTGGTTGTGAGTGGTGGTGCAGTGTTTCCACCTACGCCTCCATCTTGGCCAGAAGTCTCAAAATTTATTTTTTAAAAAACAGCCACAACATGTATATGAACCATTCTTTACTAATTATTTGAATTGCAATCTTTATCACATTCTAAATTCACAAGCATGGTTCAATTTCTGAGTTTTCTTTTGTATTGAATCATTTTTCCTGTTTATTTCTGTACTGTTACCATAACATTTTAATGTTTAACTTTATAAGCTTTAATAATCATAAGACAAAGCATTCCATATTTTTTTGCATTTCTGCTGTTTATATTCTTTCAGAGCAGCTTGAGTATATCTTTTTCAAACTCACCCAAAACCCCTTTGACATATAAGATTCTGTTTATTAAAAAAGTTTTATTAATTTGAGTAGAATTAAAACTTTGTAACATAATTTCACTCACTTAAATGCAAGAATAAATATTAATTTATCCTAAATATACCTTAAATATTCCTAACTCCATGTCTCTCTATGTTTTTAAATTATAGTCATATTATAGACCCTGAAGATTTCTTGATAAATTCAGTCTTAACTATTCACATTTTTGTTCCCATTGTGTCTAGAATCTACTTATATTTCATAACAAATAAATATGTAATATAGGAAACAAAATAAATGTAACAAGGAAAAGATTAATTTTTGCCCTGAAAATTAGCTATTTCACTATTATTATTTATTAGCTAGTTTTTAAAAAGCTGAATCTGTTGGATTTTTCTGATAAATATTCCTATCATATACAATAAGTAACATTTATCCAAATATAAAGATGATCTTTTTTACACCTATAATAATTATACCATGTTACTTTTTTCTTCATACTTTTCCAAAAATTTATAGAAAAAATGCTGAGTAATAGAGTTGATAGGTGTCTTCCTTTGTAATTGTTAGTTTATTTTTATTATCTACCACTTTTAAAGAATCATTTCTGATCAGAATACTACAGTAACTCTTTATTATAGATTCAAGTCCCTGATTATAAACACAATTTGTTAAAATCTGCAGATTTTTTTAGGACTCTAGAGCATTTTGCTCTTGCAGTACATGGCTCCAAATTGCTGTGTGTGCTTTTTCCTCCTCTGCTTTTACAGCTCGTTAGTCTTACATTTATCGAATATCATCTACCACAACCCTTTATGCTGCTTCTAAACCCGTTCAACGACTTCTGTCAGTGAAGATGTAGACCCAAGTGCACATGCACTTGAAGGCCATGTTCAGCTCACATCAATTTTAACAGTAAACTGAACTTGCTACTATGCTCTTGGTGGATAAGTTTCTCAGATGTGTAACCATCAGGACAGCAGGGATGACTTCTGGATCCATGTAGATTGTAGTTGAGAAACATTGCTTTAAACATAGGTCTGGTATAAAATTCATCTTCCATTAGAATAACCTAGCCCGACATCAGTTCTGCTAAAAAGCATAACTATTGTGCCTGTTCTGCTTTCTGATAGATTTGATAGCTTACTGAAAAGAAAATATCATTTATGGTTTGTAAATTAGAGTTTATGGAATAGAGAAGATTAAAAAGAATGAACAAATCAATGAAAATATGGGTAAATCAATGAGAGAGAAAGTGATAGAGAGAGAGGGGAGGAGAAAGAGGGAAGGAGGGAGGGGAGAAGGGGAGAGAAAAAAGAAAGAAGGAAAAAAGAAGAAAGGGGTAAGAGAGAAAAATCATTTTTCATTTGCTGCAGAAAAAAAAAGACCATTAACTCTATTGAATCACCCTGTAAAATTACCCTGGATAATTTTGAATTCATAAAAAATTAAATCAAGACAACTATAAAAGGAATTACATACCAGCAAACACACACAGACACACACACACAGCAACCATTGGAAGTTAAACTGTATTCTTATGGAGGGAGTTCTCGGTTTCCACTGCCAAACTAATTTATTAAAAATCTTCATATCAGCATCTCTGTTAACCTTCTCTCAGTGGAAGTTTTTCTAAAAATCTCACAAAAGAGATCAATGCTAAAGATGACGACGACTGCATCTTTGTACTTCTCTTTGAAATCTAACAAAATGGGCTTCTAAACAAAGAATGTACAGTAGAAACAATGCCAACAGATTTAAACAGCCATCTGGAGCAATTATTCATGCTCTCTAAAAATAGGCTGTTTGAGAACGTGCAAAGTTCCTTCCCGATAGAATTGATATAATTCAGTGGTCTCTAACAGCATGCGGGCTGGCTGGAGGACTGAGAGTGAAGATGCCTTCCATGGTCAAGTCTGGTTGTGTGTTTGTATTGTCATGTCCAAAAGCACCTAAAACTTAGATCTCAATGCCATGTTGTACATTCTATCTACCATCACCAAAGTTTTTCCACCGGTCCCCTTCCTTTCCCTTGCTCTCACTACTGCTGATGTAGGTGCTAATTTTCTCCAAATCACAACAGAGCAGATGGATCCCTGGTCTGTCTCTGACCTCTATCACCCAACTATTCAATCCCCCACATTATTTTGCATTCACCCTTTGCTTTATCATTCATTCAGCAGCTTGCTCTCAACTGTATGAATAATATGAATACTACCTTTTTACTGTACAGACACTCCTTTTACAATTAAGACAATCAAATATCACAAAGGGATTTGGCCCCGATTTCTTCATTAAATAATGGTAAAACTCCAAAGATGAGTACAGGTCTCCTGGCAGTTGCTTGTCTATTTCTAAAGTTGTTTCTTCAGTTATTCCCATCTGGGCTCTGTAACCGACAGGATCAAAATCACTCTCCTTACGCTGGAGAGGCTGGACCCTCCGCAAATGGTTCCAACCTGACTTCTAATGTCCTGTTCATCTACTCATTCATGTACCATTGTCATCTACTGCTTCCCTCGCTGTCTTTCTTATTTTAATGAGTTTAATGGAGCAGAGTGAATTCTGTGATCAATGTATAGGCAGAATCGCTTTCTCAGTAAAACCTAATAATTCTAAGCTCTCTTTCTTCTCTTTAGTGCAGGCTTGTCTTGAAGTTCCTCCAGCCTGGAGTACAGATGGAAGCATGATCTGCCCTTTCACTGTAAGTCCCTCTGTCTCTGTGCTTACTTGCATTTGGGAAGGGAGAAAGATGTCACTTTGTTGGCTCAAAGACTTGAAAGATGTGACCAGGTGTCTGCCTCTCCCATGATGATCTCTAACACTTGTAGCTCTTCACATCTTGGTCCCACATAGATGAGAAGGATGCTAGTTGGTGAGTGGTTCAAATGCAATCCTTTCTTCCAGGTATTGGTGGTATTACAAAATGTATTCATGACACTTGTGAAGAATGGTAAGGCTGACTTTGTTCAAGAGATGTCATCAAGATAAAACAGGGATGCTGATTTCACACTCTCTTCGCATTGTAGCCATGGTCGGTATGGCTAGTTCATCAAGTCTTTCTCCTTCTGAGCCAAGATGGGTTTTCAGAATCCTGTACCTGACAGCACACCAGTCAGCCCCTACCTACCCATCAGAGTCAGCATGGGAGAAGAACGGTCCCCTGGATACCACTCCCCTCTAGAAGACCTCTGCTTTGCTGTCTGATAGACATGCCAAAGTCAATAAACTCAAAGTGAACTACTGATCTCCCCTCGGCACCAGCATCCCAACTTGCTTCCAAAGTCCTTGTAATGTCAGCAAATGGCTCCTTTAAAATCAGTTCAGAGCTCATCATGTCACTTCTCTGCTCATAATCCTTCCGTGGATCCCTATCTCACCGAAGAGCTTGCAATGGCCAACCTGCAGGCCCTCCCTCGTGTGACCTGGCTACACTCCCTTCCTCTGCTCACGTCAGTTCAGCTGTGCTGGACTTCTTGCTAGTCCCTATGCCAGGAAAGTGCTTTCCCCAGTTAGCATGGGGCTACCCCTCTCCTTACCTGGTTCTTTTGCCACCTACTCAGATGGCACTTTGTCTTCTCCTCCCCACTTACCCCTCACCCTGGCACCGGTTCATCCTCTGAACTCCCTTCATATTTTTCTTGCATTTATTAACATCCGACATACTTTATATTTAGCATATTCTCTGTCTATTTTCTGCTTTGTCTCCCCCATAGTATATAAATTCCATTCTAAGAAAGCAGAGATTTTCATCAATAGTCGCTTCCCAGCACCTAAAGGAGTCCTTGGCACATGGAAGGTTCCCAAAAAATAAATGAAATGGTAATTGGATTTGCAAACTCTGATCTAAGCAATGTCCTTACCTGAGCACAATTACTTTTGAAAATGCGGTCGAGTTGTGGAGTTCGGCTTGATCCAGTTTGCAATCAACTGAGCTCAAGTTTCCCTTTTGGAAGCAATTGTATAAACCATCAGCTCCCTGGACAGTGCTTTAAAAGGCTCTGAAGCAAGTTTTGCTATTCATCAGCTGTTTGTAGGACTGAGGTACTCTCTGAACTCAGTGCTGCAACCCTCCTCCTGCCTCCTCCTGGAGAGCTGAAGTTCCAGGAAGCCCTCTGCCTGCTGCAGAGTCCCCTCCAGTGGCCTGGGCCATCTGAGGCAGGAAAGGTGACCTTGGGTCAGTTGTTATTCCAATACACATCTGCTTCCTGTCTATTTTTCTCCTTCAATTTTGCTTCTCTTGACCTGAGTCAGTCTTCTCATTATCTGTCTCCCACTTGGTTCAAATGCCCCTTCAACTTTAGTTCCTTAGTTTGCATCAGAGCCCTACTGTGTCAGCCTCCCTGGGACTGTTTAAAGACCACCCTTTGAGGCCCAGGCCCAACTGGTGGCCAGAGAATAAAAAAGAGCGAGTCACTTCCCAAGGACACAGCAGCACCGTGAGTCACCTTTCTGAGAATGTTGCCTCTTGTCTGCAGAAATCTAAGTCTAAGTATTCAGTTAGGGAATGAGGCAGGCAAGAACTCATATTTGTGGCAATCTCTTTTGTGCCATGAACGGGGCTTGGTGTGCTTTTCATAGTTTATCTCCGATAAGGGTTGATGCAGCCCACAGTTTAAATAACAACCCTCTCCATGTAAAAAGTCACATTTTAAAAAC